>CAWUFW010016762.1:0-293701 GCA_963921515.1 Calotriton arnoldi | reverse complement strand
CCCTACAGGTGATGTGCGCCACACCCATGGACTTCCTTCCTTCTACAGTTGTTGACTGTGTGCCCGCTGCCAGGTGGGATTACCTTGCATCTGTAGTGGTTACGACATGTTGCAACTGTGTAATAAACCTGTGCTTCACTTTGTGATGTGCGTTGTCTGTGGTCACACATTTGACTGCCATTTGCTTACTGCACCTGTGGGCTACTTGACTACAACTGGGAATAGGTGTGGTGTCTGTGCATTGCACCGTCTTCCCTGGCAACATCAGTGTAGGCATTGAGTCAGATGGCCTAGGTGTGTATGTGTTGTGTAGCCCTGGTGGTGTGTCTCCCTCATATGTGTCACGTTGCCTTTACTCACATGCCTGTGTTGTACTTGCTGTTGCAGTTCGCATACACAGTGTAATTTTGCAGTTCATCATCCCCATGACAGCACCCACGTTGGAATCACAACAGAGGCAAGTATGGTGTATTAGTGTGTTTATTGTGATACATTTGTGTGAATAGTGCATAGGATGGTTAGTGCTGTACATATATCTTGCAATCAGAAGTTCCTATGTGAATTGAAAGTCCTGGTAGACAAAATCCCCAGTATCGGGGCCACAGTTGTCTGAGACATTGGTCCAACTTGTACTCCCCATGTCATGTGTGGGAGTTGTGTTGCCGTCAACAGGGTGAACAGTTTGTGCACAAAGGTGAACATCCAGAACAGGTTCAGGCTTCCTGGGAGTTGCACTTGGCCATCGGCCTCTCACTTGCCCCTCCTCGGACGACCCCTCTTCTTTGGGGGGCCCCTCAAGTACAGGCTGCTGCGGTGCAGGGGACTCTCCGCCAGAGTCATCCTCCCTCCCTGTGGCAGTTGCAGTTTGTTCAGCACCAGATGTTGTTGGCACACAGGGAGGTGTGGACTGGTTGCTGTTCATCTGGCGGAGGCATTGTAATATGTCCCTGTGCACCGCCGTCATCTCTTGCAGTGCGTCCCACTTGGACTCCACGCGGGACATGTGTGAGTCCAAGCGGGCATGATGGGCAGCCTGCTGCTGTTTCATGTCTCTGAGGAGCCCCACTACCTGGCTGAGATCTCCGGTGCTGGACTGGTACGCATCAGCTATGCGTACCAGTTGTGGGTCATCATGCACACCAGCAACCTCTGCAAGCAGCGACCTCTGTCTCCCACCCCTCCCACCGCCCCTGCCGACATGTGCAGTGCGTGCAGTGGCACGCACAGATGACCCTGGTCCCCCTTGGGGGTTGGTGGTGGTGTCCATGGCCCCACGTTGGTCCAGGGTCCCTGTGCTGGTGTTGCTCCTTGTTCTGTCCATGTCGGCAGGGATGGTATTTGTGGTGACAGTCGTTGGAGGTGTGGGTGCAGGGGGTGCAGCTGGTGGTCCTGCTGGTGCTGCAGCTGGTGGTCCTGCTGGTGCTGCATGTTGACTTGCACCTGATGTGCCAGGTTGGTCTTCTTCGTCCGAGGAGGGCAGAGGCTGTACGACACCAGTGAGCTCCGCATCCTCTTGAGCCTGGGACTGGGACTCCTCAGCGTCTGCTGCTGTGTCCCCATCATCACCTGTTTTTGGGAGACACACACAATGTATGTTATGTTTCTGCAGGCATCAATGGTTGACACACCTGACAGTTGTGACTGTGCCTCTGGGTGCGGGCCTGTACATTGCATTGTCCTAAGTTGTCACAGTCAGGGGTTGATATTGGTGTAGCACATTGTCCTGCATTATTTGGGCATTTCTATGTATTTGTTGGGGTGTGAACATGGTCTGCATTGGTTGTATTTGGTTGACAGCCGGCCCTCCTTCCCACCCAGCCAGTCAGTTATCCCACCATGGACTGTGCTTGCATTGCAGGGAGTGAAAGTTGTCTTTCAGGATGTCAGTCAGTGGTGTCCTGCTGTTGGTTGTTGCACAGTTGCCAGCAGGGCCTTGTGCTCCCCACAGCAGTAGCCAGTGTCAGCCATCTTGTCAGTCCTTATCCACTCCCTGTGATGTGAGCATGGTTCAGGGTGGTGTTGATGGGACAGTTGTGGGGGTGAGCTATGTCTGTGACTATGACTCCCATCATGCTATTGCCTCCACCCCACTTCCCAGCATTCCCATACTTACTTGCTTTTGTGGGGAGTTCAGTGTGTGTGGGTGTGAGAGCAATGGCAAGATGGCTGACAGTGGTGTCCTGCTGTTGGTTGGTGTGCAGTTCCCAGCATGCCTTTGTGCTCCCCACAGCAGTAGCCAGTGTCAGCCATCTTGTCAGTCCTTATCCACTCCCTGTGATGTGAGCATGGTTCAGGGTGGTGTTGATGGGACAGTTGTGGGGGTGAGTTATGTCTGTGACTATGACTCCCATCATGCTATTGCCTCCACCCCACTTCCCAGCATTCCCATACTTACTTGCTTTTGTGGGGAGTTCAGTGTGTGTGGGTGTGAGAGCAATGGCAAGATGGCTGACAGTGGTGTCCTGCTGTTGGTTGGTGTGCAGTTCCCAGCATGCCCTTGTGCTCCCCACGACACAGCAACAGTGTCAGACATCTTTTATGGGCCTTCCCACTCTCTGTGGGATGTGCATGCATGAGTGTGAGCTTGCTGGGCCATGTGGTGGGGGATGTAGAGCTGTGCCTAGGACTCCCATCATGCTATTGCCTCCACCCCCCTTCCCAGCATGCCCATGCTTCCTTCCTTTTGACTCTGCTTCCCTGTGGGGTGGGCTGCCTGTGCTGACAGGATGGCTGGGAGTGTTGTCCTGGCAGTTGTTTGGCTAAAAGTCCAAAGAGTGTCCCTGTGCTTCACACAACATAACCCAGGGTGGTGGTTCTTTGTGGGATCTTCAGTTAGGATGTGAGGCATTGCATTCTCCCAGGTGGGTTCTGTGGAGTATGTGTTGAGGGGGTGTGTGAGGGAGGTGCTTGTGACTATGGTCAGTGCTGCAAGTCCTCCTTCCCACCCAGCCAGATATCCCTCCATGGAACGTGCTTGCATTGCAGAGAGTGCAAGTTGGCTTTCAGGATGTCAGGCAGTGGTGTTGTGCTGTTTGTTGGTGCACAGTTCCCAGCAGGGCCTTGTGCTCCCCACAGCAGTAGCCAGTGTCAGCCATCTTGTGAGTCCTTATCCACTCCCTGTGATGTGAGCATGGTTCAGGGTGGTGTTGATGGGCCAGTTGTGAGGCTGAGCGATATCTGTGCCTACTACTCCCATCATGCTATTGCCTCCACCCCCTTCCCAGCATGCCCATGCTTCCTTCCTTTTGACTCTGCTTCCCTGTGGGGTGGGCTGCCTGTGCTGACAGGATGGCTGGGAGTGTTGTCCTGGCAGTTGTTTGGCTAAAAGTCCCAAGAGTGTCCCTGTGCTTCACACTACATTACCCAGGGTGGAGGTTCTTTGTGGGATCTTGAGTTAGGATGTGAGGCATTGCATTCTCCCAGGTGGGTTCTGTGGAGTTTGTGTTGAGGGGGGTGTGAGGGGAGGTGCTTGTGACTATGGTCAGTGCTGCGAGTCCTCCTTCCCACCCAGCCAGATATCCCACCATGGAACGTGCTTCCATTGCAGTGAGTGGAAGTTGTCTCTCAGGATGTCAGTGAGTGGTGTCCTGCTGTTGGTTGTTGCACAGTTGCCAGCAGGGCCTTGTGCTCCCCACAGCAGTAGCCAGTGTCAGCCATCTTGTGAGTCCTTTTCCACTCCCTGTGATGTGCGCATGGTTCATGGTGGTGTTGATGGGACAGTTGTGGGGGTGAGCAATATGTGTGACTACGACTCCCATGATGCTATTGGCTACACTGACTTGCCCAGCATACACAGAATTCCTTCCTTTCAGTGGTCTTCACTGTGTGTTGGTGTTGTAGTGGTGGCTACATGTCTGGATGTGTTTGTTAGTTCTATTTGTGCCACTGCCTAGCTGTAGTTGTAGTTGCGTTTGTACATGTGATGACACGGTTAAATGTAACTTTGAGATGGCATGTGTTGTGTTTATCTGACTGACATACACATTTTGGGATGATTCTGTTCTGGTTGCTGTGTAATTGCTATGAGTGCATGGTTTGACTCTCCCTTGACAGTGATGTGTGTGTGTATTGAGGCAGAATATTGTGTACATTTGTTGTGTACTCACCAGGCTCTGGGATGTTCTCTAGTCCATAGACGCTCACTGGCGGAAGGATGGCCCGCACCTTCTCCTCCCAGGGCCTGAGGTATACTGGCTTGGCAGGAGGGCCACTGCCGGTGTATTGGCTCAGGAGGTAGTCCTTCTTGAGCAGCTCCCGTACCCTCCTGCGCACGTCATACCACCTGTTCTGGATGTCAGTCTTTGTGCGCAGACATGGTGATTGTGCGTTCACCCTGTTGATGATCCTCTCCCACATCTTGGTTTTCTGGGAGATGGGTGTCTGTTGGACCAGTGTGCCAAACAGCTGTGGCTCTACCCTGAGGATCTCGTCTACCAGGACTTCCAATTCACAATCTAGGAACTTGTGATTCTTCTTGGGGGGCATGGTGATGGGTGGTGATGGTGAGTGATGTGTGTGTTGGTGTGCAGGTGAGGGTGTGTGAGTGTGTGTTTTGCTGGGTGTATGTGAGGTAGCTATTTGTTGGTGTGCTGATGGTGTGTGGCTTGTGTGAGGGATGAGCTGTGGGTGTGTGGTTGCTGTCTGTTGAGTGCTGGCAGTAGAATGGCATTTGCAAAGGATCATGGTTGGGATTTGTGTCCTTTATATGGGTGGAGTTGTGGGTGTGTCTTTGTTCTCTGTCCCCACCCCCCCAGTATTTATTGGCTTTGTAATTGCTTGTTTGGCCTTTTTTGTGTATTTTTCCTTAGTACTTTTTGTGCATGTTGGAAACGTTCTTGTGACCGAGTCGGACCCTGCATTTGTCTCGTACGGTCTTCTCCGTTTCGTTCACGCTGTGTTTGTGCAGTTTTCTATGCTGCGTACGCGTCGGTCGCGGTGTTTTGTGTTACTTCGGCTCGGTTTTGTATGCGTGTCGGTCGTACGGCTTGTCCTCCGTTCGACTCGGTCGTGGTTTTCGCGCCTTGCATCGTACTTAGCGGTTTGGAGTTCGCGTGTACGTTTCGGTTGGATTTGTTCCGGGTGCGTGTCGGTCGGTTCAATTCGCGTGTTTTTCCGGCCGGATTGCTGTTTTCCGTGCGGCTCGGTCGTTCGGCTTGGGTTCAGTACGTGTCGGTCGGATTTTGCACGCCTTGCATCGTACTTGGCGTGTCGGGCGCCACAGGTACGTGTCGGTCGGAATAAATTCCGGCTCCGAGTCGGTCGGTGCTTTGCCCGGCCCGAATCCGAATCGACCCCTAAGTCTCGTTGGTCTCCTAACCTTACTAGTGGCAATAATGTGGAAATTTTCCACAAACTGGTTATTGATGATTTGAATAACAGTATGATCAAAAGGGGACCCATAATGAGTCCCTTTAGAGATAATCTTACTTCACAAGAGAGACAAGCTTTAAAACTAGTGATTTATGATCATAATATAACTCATTGAGTGACTGGTGCCTCATGCTCTGCGTAGTGAAAGCTAATCTAGGCTTTTTTATGTCAAATTAATCCCTGTAGAGAAGACTTTGGAGGAGTATATTAAGGTACCATCCTTTTCAATCTGGGTTGCATTCGTGTTGTAAATGAGCATGTAATGCACTTGTGGTTCATCAACCTTAATTTGCACATTGGTTATTCTCTTGGCTTTGTGCAGACTCACTTGCACGAGGGTGTTATTATGGAATTGGATGTTTTTGTATAATTGTTATTACATATTTTACCTTATCGATGTGTATATATTTTGTATAGGTGTTTTTACTTTTGAGCTTGTAACGTGTACATAACTCTTTCACTTTGATTAGTCCCTTGACGCACTATAGGTTATGTTTGGGCTTACCTCATGTAAAATGTATCTGTATTTAATTTTGAAATGTTACATAAAAGATTGTCTGTATTACTTCCAGCCCTGAGGAAGTCGTAGGGTTCATGCCCATAATACGACGAAACGCGTTGGCATAAGGGAATGGAAGATCGTGTACAATAAAGGACCGAACAAGCCCTAAGAAACCGAATGATTTGTTCCTTCATATTAATGAACTGTTTTGTTGTTATAAGTTGTGTGTGCTTCAGAACTTGTAATACGTTTTTCAATCTTTGATTGAAAATTTGGGGAATTTGGGTGAATGTTCTCCCTCTTTGAATGCACCGCAGGATATGTATATTGTTTCTTATTTGATTCATTGGTGTAAATTTATATGAGCGCCTAAGGACTCTCTTCACCCAGTTTTAGTTAACTGCAAACAAGGGCAGGTTGCTCTATAAGCACATTACTGTAATAACATTGAAAATGAGTGACAATTTGGTTCGTGATAGGTTGGCAGCCGAGTTATTTGATAACCTGTGCAAAGGGAGTACCGTAACTGAGGCAGTTAAAAGTGGTAATCGTCCACAGAATGAAGGCTTACGTGATAAATTTATTAGATTGGAAAGACTGAAGCGTTCAGAAATGTCAAAGTGGTGGGATGGCACCACTTTGAAACAATATGTCAAACTTAATAGGATCCCAAGAGGTCTTCGTTCACAGATCATACCGACATATGATGATCTTGACGAAGACCTTTTAAACATTTGGGAAAAGGAATTGACATCCAGTTCTATGAAGCTAATGGATATTCTGATTGAGAATGCGGAGAGGAAAGTAAGCAAACTTCAAAATGAGATAGCACAGCTTGAGTCTGAGATTGAGGCACTTAACATGCCAGAACCTACAGCCAAAAACTATGATATTTTGAAGACGGTTTTATCAAACCATCAGAACGATATCAAACAACGAAAAGCTTGTAAATTAAAACGGGATGAGGTGGATTACAATAGTGGGAGGGTTTTTACCTTCTCTAGCAAGTATGATTACTTAATTCAGACTGATAAGAACAAACAAACGTCCGAACCACTATCTAGTAGTTCCAGTAGTACCTCTCTGAGCACAATACCAACTAGTGAAAGTGAAACAGAAGGAAGGTCCGGGACATTAGCAAGACAACTACACCCTTTAGGCAACTCTTCCTTCATGCAAGAGGTAAATCGCATCAAACGAGGGAATCGAGATCAGACCAAAAGAACGGACAACATAAGAAAACCAGGCGTGGGAAGAGGGGCGGGAACAGAAGGAGACAAACTGGGGATGAAAACACGATCATGGGACAAGAAACAATAGCTCTAGATACAGACAATGAGGTTGAGGTGGTGAATCTGTCAGAATATACACTTACTGAAGCAATGATATCACTACTCAAGAAAGGTTTAGGATTTTGCCCTGAGTCTACTGGTGATCTATGTACTGTTAAGATTGATCTGTTTAAGTTCATAAGACGCCTGAAATTAAAGAAATATTTATCTATGAATCCTAGGCAGAATAAAGTTATAAACCCAGCATTATTTGATACGGTGTTGAGCGTCTTAACTATTGAAGATATACAAGATACTGTTAATTTACTTTCTATTACTGAGTTGGAAGAAGACCCTGTGACAATTGGGAAGGTATTGGAAGACTTGGATATTAGATCTGACCTATCAATATCGAGTGGGCTGAAGACTAAGTCTCGTTGGTCTCCTAACCTTACTAGTGGCAATAATGTGGACATTTTCCACAAACTGGTTATTGATGATTTGAATAACAGTATGATCAAAAGGGGACCCATAATGAGTCCCTTTAGAGATAATCTTACTTCACAAGAGAGACAAGCTTTAAAACTAGTGATTTATGATCATAATATAACTCATTGAGTGACTGGTGCCTCATGCTCTGAGTAGTGAAAGCTAATCTAGGCTTTTTTATGTCAAATTAATCCCTGTAGAGAAGACTTTGGAGGAGTATATTAAGGTACCATCCTTTTCAATCCGGGTTGCATTCGTGTTGTAAATGAGCATGTAATGCACTTGTGGTTCATCAACCTTAATTTGCACATTGGTTATTCTCTTGGCTTTGTGCAGACTCACTTGCACGAGGGTGTTATTATGGAATTGGATGTTTTTGTATAATTGTTATTACATATTTTACCTTATCGATGTGTATATATTTTGTATAGGTTGTGCAGGAGAGTAGGATCTGCTTCACATGGGTACCCCCACTTTTTGCTGATGCTTCACTGTTTTTCGACCTTAGTCTGGCTGGGGCCCTGCTAATCAGAACCCCAGCCTAGCTGCTTCCTCTCTAAAATGGTTTCCATGTGCCTTAGGCACATCACTGATTGGAATCTGGAGTGCCCT
The DNA here is from genome assembly GCA_963921515.1 of Calotriton arnoldi. Classification (NCBI taxonomy): domain Eukaryota; kingdom Metazoa; phylum Chordata; class Amphibia; order Caudata; family Salamandridae; genus Calotriton; species Calotriton arnoldi. The sequence goes on along the minus strand of CAWUFW010016762.1, from coordinate 285,457 downwards.
TATAAGTCCCTAGTATATGGTATACTATGTACCCAGGGCATAGGTACCTCAGAGGCCTACCAGGGGCTGCAGCATGTATTATGCCACCCCTGGAAGGCCATCCAAACTGACACCACAGGTCTGCTACTGCAGGCTGGGTAAGGTGGTGCATGCACCCCTTACTGTGATATAGGTTACCTATATCACTAAATCCATACACACATATACACCTATAAGTCACTCCTATGGCAGGCCTTATCAATCCTGAAGGCAGAGTGCGTGGTTCCTATGTGAGAGGGTGCCCCTGCATGAGCAGGGCCCCTCTGCAGCGTTCGGAGATCCTTCTCTGATGCTGTTTGTAGTGCAGCCTGACCATATACTCTTAAGCGCATTATAACCTCGCGTTAAATGCTAACTTTGGAATGGCTGCACCGAAACATGTCGTGTTTGGTGTCAAACATCTTGGAATACTACCCCCCGCCAATTCTGGCGGCGGGGGTAGCATTCCACCCTTCTAGAGGAGAGACATGTTAACCCTGGCCTGGCCGGTAACTTCTTTCTAAAGCCCTGGCATCACAAAATGGATGCTGCTGCCACAGACACAAGTCTGGCCTCCTGCTGCTGGATGAAACTCCGGCAGGGGAGGCCCTGGACAATAGGTTTCCTGTCCCAGGGAGGTGTGACCACCTCCCCAGACAGGATAGTGTGTATTGGGGCTGGGCAGGAGCACTTTCGGGTGCTTTGAAGTCCTGCACTGGGGGCACACTTGGTGTCCCTGTGCATACCCCAGTTCAAACCGGATCAGGGGCTTGCAGCCCCTGCTTTGGCGCGAACTGGACAAAGGGAAAGGGGTGTAGCCACCCCTCTGCCCTGACCCACCCATAAGTGGGGCCACAGAGTAAGTCCAACCCCTAAACTTAGTATAAGTATAGGAACCCAGTCCTTAGGACTTTAGATTATCCCTGGACGAAACTCTGACACAGAATCCTGGACCTTCGATGCTCTACTCAAGACTAGAGGACAGAAGAATCTCCCTTGGGGTCAAGGAGTGACTCCCCTGCTTGGCAGGCACCAAAGAAGCAATTGTCCTGTCTGCATCGCCTAAGCTCCCGTCGGACGCCGAAGTCTTTGCATCACCAGAAGTGGATTTCCAGACTTCCCCGAGGCTGCCCTGAGTCCCCAGCAAAGCTGAGGCCTGTAGCTGTCGTGGGTAACGTGGAACCGTGACCCCTGGACACTGCACGCATTTGCTAGTGCATCCTCTTCTGGGTCTCCCACAAAGTCATGCTTTGGGCTCCGAGTAGCCCTAGCCTCCAGCACCAACTACCCCGAAGATCACTGGCCTCCACTCCACGAGTGTCCTGTGAGCCAGCTCCACGTGCACCGTCTCGAGGCTCCTTCGCGGTCGCTAGCCTGTTGGCTAGTAGCCCTTTACGAAGGCCAATCCTTTTCTTCTTGGGCTCCCTGGTTGCTCCAGGCTTGCCCTCACTTACCCTTGCTGGGTGAGTTCCTCAGACCTTGCTGGTCTGCATCATTGTCATTCTTCATCTACATCAAGACTTGCCGTTGCCAAGGCTTGTTGAGTCCAATCCGGTCGCTGACACCTCAGCACTCGACAGACATCGTGTACCAGCCGGAATCCTGCTCCTGGTCGCCGACAACGCCTCCTGGACCTCGTGGCTGAAGAGTCAAGACGACCGTCAACCTACCTGAAGCACTCGACATCGGTGGGCATCTGCTCATCGCCTTCCTGGTCACTGGCTAGTGACCCAGACTCTGTCCCCTCTGCTTTCAGGTTCTTCAGATCTCCGATCCACTCTTGGATCCACCCGGACACTTTCCACTTGGTCGCCAGCAGCACTTTGCAGCAGATCGCCATTCAAATCGACGACGAAACCCGACCCCGAAAGGCACCTATGCACCCGGCTTCCCTGGGTGAGGTAACAAGAGTACTCCAGTGCTCCCGTGGGTAGAGACTCTAGAACGACCTAGTTCTCAAAGGGTTTGCTCCAAGTCCTCCTTTAAGTGTCCCTTTTCTTTAATTTCCCAATCGCGACTTTCTCCATAGAAGTTAACGGCGTTTCGCGGCTGTGTATTTACACTGCACGCGTCCCCCGTGGGTCCCCTGTGTCACTACCTTGGGTGGTTCCTTGTGGTCCAAGCACTTCTAGAGGCTCTAGGTCTAGTGTCTACCTCAGTCGTGGTTCTTATACCACTTTATTGGTATATGGTTTGGTACGCCCCTAGGGCCCAAACGTGTATTTGTGCTATTACTGTGTTTAAATAACTTATAACTTGTGTACTTCGAACTCTAGCCTCATAAAGAGACTAGAGGGGTGTGTTTAGCAATAAATACATATATTTTGAATATATACCTGGTGTGGTGCTCTTTCATTTGGTCACTCAGGAGATTATAGACTGGTAAAACAAGCTGCTTTACATTCCTTCAAGACTTAGCCTGAAGGCTGCTCTCCATAGCTACCACTAGGATAGCTTTCAATAAGGTTGTCTTTAACCTATCTCCAATAAGGGGTTGTTTGGACTGGTGCAAGGTGCCCACTATAATTAGTGGACAGCATATGCCAGGCCAACTTCTCACATTGGTGTGCAGCGTGTGGGATTCCAGCTTGCTATTGTTTTACCAGATAATCTCAATTGAATTGATCAACTGAAAACCACTAAAGGTACCTAAGGTACATATAAATTAAGCTTAGAATACAGTAAGTTCTACTGAACTTAGAGTTGTGTGTTAAGGGATAGCACACCCTTTCTACAACTCAAGAGAGTTTAGTAGGCCACACTAGAGTAGGTAGTGCATACACCACACCTCAAAAGTGATGTCTTCAAAACTAGGACCCAGTGAGTCCTTGCCAGAAGCCCCTGGGCTTCTTCCCTCCAAGTATGATACACTCCCATTCTTGAAATTGAGAGCATTATGTAAATTGAGGAAATTGAAGACAGGCCAAAGTCCCACCACCCAACATCTTAGAGAGATGTTGGAGGCTTATGATCTCAGCAGGCCCTTAGGGACTGAAGGGGTAGGAGCAGAGGGTGGGGCAGAAGATGAGGATGGGGCCAGGGGTAGCAATACCCCCAGCCCCCCCTCTGGAACTGACCAGGAGGGTGACAATGACCCTGACCTGGATAACCCAATCCCTCCTGTGGAAGATGAGGAGGAAGATCAGAATGATCCCCACTTTGTCCCCCCAGGAAGGATTATGAGTGTGCCCAGAAGGTCTAGGTCTCCTTCTCAGGAGTCTAACCACTCTGGCACCTCAATAGGGACCTCTGTCTCCTCTCATAGGAGGGAATCCTCTCATGAGAGAAGAAAGAGGCTGATTCAATATGAGGAAGCTCAGCTTGAACTCAGAAAACAGCAACTGGCTATAGACAGGGAGTCCCTAGGGTGGGGCAGAAGATGAGGATGGGGCCAGGGGTAGCAATACCCCCAGCCCCCCCTCTGGAACTGACCAGGAGGGTGACAATGACCCTGACCTGGATAACCCAATCCCTCCTGTGGAAGATGAGGAGGAAGATCAGAATGATCCCCACTTTGTCCCCCAGGAAGGATTATGAGTGTGCCCAGAAGGTCTAGGTCTCCTTCTCAGGAGTCTAACCACTCTGGCACCTCAATAGGGACCTCTGTCTCCTCTCATAGGGAGGGAATCCTCTCATGAGAGAAGAAAGAGGCTGATTCAATATGAGGAAGCTCAGCTTGAACTCAGAAAACAGCAACTGGCTATAGACAGGGAGTCCCTAGATCTCTACAGAGAGAGAAGAAAGTTGGGACTAGAGTCCCATGGTGGCAGCCATGTCCCTAGAGATAGGGAACGGTCTTATGACCATAGAAACCTGAGCAAGATTGTCCCTCCCTACCAGAGTGGGGATGACATCCACAAATGGATAACTGCTCTAGAGAGGGCCTGTAAAGTACAGAAGGTCCCTCAGGAGCAGTGGGCAGCAATCTTGTGGCTCTCCTTTGCAGACAAAGGTAGAGACAAGCTCCTCACTGTAAGAGAGGAGGATGCTGATAATTAGAAGGTCTTGAAGAGTGCTCTTATTGATGGGTTTGGCCTAACAACTGAACAATACAGGTTGAAGTTCAGAGATACCCAAAAAGCACAGACTCAAGACTGGGTAGACTATGTGGATTGTTCTGCTAAGGCTCTGGAAGGCTGGTTGATGGGCAGTAAGGTGTGTGACTTCACAGGATTGTACAATCTGATAATGAGGGAGCAGATTCTTAATAACTGTCAAAATCAGCTGTTGCATCAGTACCTGGTGGACTCTGATCTGACCTCTCCCCAAGAATTGGGAAAGAAGGCAGACAAATGGGTCAGAACCAGGGTGAGGCAGAAGGTACAGAACCAAGGTGGTGACCCTAAGAAGCAAGATTCTAAGAACTCTGAGAAGGGTGGGGAGAAGGGTAAAGATCAAAAGTCTTCACAAGGCCCCCAAAAATCTTCTTCAGGTGGGGATTCACAGTCTACAAAAGGGAAAGGCCAAGGAAAACCATGGTGCAAGGTCTGTAAGCAAAAGACCCACTGGACCAGTGATTGCACCAAGTCCAAAGACTCAAGTCCAGCCCCCACCAATGCCCCTAAGGCACCTGTTCCCCCTAGTACAGTTACAGTTGGTGGGAGTGCTCCAGCCAAGGGTTTAGTAGGGTTGACCCTGGGTAATGAGTTGGGCTCTGACCTAGTCAGAGAACTCACTCAGGCTGTGTTAGTCTGTGATGGAGGCATGGATGTGACCTCCTCTGTGAGTCCCAGTAATCTGGGCAAGTACAGACAACAGCCTTTAATCAATGGACGAGAGGCTTTGGCATTTAGGAACACAGGGGCAAGTGTCACCATGGTGACACAAGACCTTGTGAATCCTGGGCAAGTTATACTTGGTGAGATGTACCAAGTGACCAATGCTAGCAACGTCAGAACAGACCATACTCTGGCAGTTGTTAACTTCTCCTGGGGAGGGGTAACTGGCCTTAAGAAGGTTGTGGTGAGTGCAAACCTACCAGTCGAATGCTTGCTTGGCAATGACTTAGAAACTTCAGCTTGGGCAGAAGTGGAGCTCAGGACCCATGCAGAAATGCTGGGGATCCCTGCAGATGTGTTTGCTGTGACCAGGTCACAAGCCAAAATGTCTAGCACTGAACAAGCCTTGGATTCTGGAATAATGGACCAAGTGCCTTCCAAGAGGAGGAGTAGTAGGGTAAAGGCAGTGCCTTCCCCTTGGCTCAGAAGGAAGATCAGTCCCTTGAGGGGGATGATCTCAGTCCTGAGGAAGGAACTGTCCCAGAGGAGCTTGAACCTGACCAGGTTGAGTTCTTGGGGACAGGGGGACCTTCCAGGGCAGATCTGAGCCAGGAGCAGCAGAGCTGCCCCTCTCTTGAACCCCTCAGACAGCAAGCTGCTGCTGAGGCTGCTGGGAAAGCTAGTGGTCCCCATACAGTTTATTGGGATGATGGACTCCTGTACTCAGAGTGTAGAGACCCCAAGCCTGGTGCTACCAGGAGGTTGGTTATACCTCTGAAGTTCAGGGGCTTCCTATTGACCCTAGCCCATGATATTCCCTTGGCAGGTCACCTGGGCCAGAACAAGACTTGGGACAGAATTGTCCCTCACTTTCACTGGCCCCACATGTCTGAAGACACCAAGGAGTTTTGTCGCTCCTGTGTAACCTGCCAGGCCAGTGGCAAGGCAGGTGGCACTACAAAGGCCCCCCTATACCACTACCTGTGGTGGGGGTGCCCTTTGAAAGGGTGGGGATTGACATTGTTGGTCCCATGGATCCCCAAACAGCATCTGGGCACAGGTTTATCCTGGTGGTAGTGGATCATGCCACCAGGTACCCAGAGGCTATTCCCCTTAGGACCACTACAGCACCTGTGGTGGCAAGGGCCCTCCTGGGAATTTTCTCAAGAGTGGGCTTTCCTAAGGAGGTAGTATCAGACAGGGGTGCAAACGTTATGTCTGGATACTTAAAAGCAATGTGGAAGGAGTGTGGAGTGACTTACAAGTTCACCACACCCTATCACCCACAATGCAATGGTTTAGTTGAGAGATTCAACAAAACCTTGAAGGGCATGATTAAAGGGCTCCCAGAAAAGCTTAGCCGAAGATGGGACATACTCTTGCCCTGCCTTTTATTTGCATATAGGGAGGTGCCTCAGAAGGGGGTTGGTTACAGCCTTTTGAACTTTTGTTTGGCCACCCTGTCAGGGGTCCACTGTGCTTGGTGAAGGAAGGATGGGAGTTACCTCTCAAGCCCCCAAAGCAAGACATAGTGGACTATGTACTTGGTCTCCGCTCCCGGATGGCTGAGTATATGAAAAAGGCAACTAAAAACCTTGAGGCTAGCCAGGAACTTCAAAAGGCCTGGCATGACCAAAAGGTTGTTCTGACTGTTTACCAGCCAGGACAGAAGGTGTGGGTGTTGGAGCCAGTGGCCCCAGCAGCTCTCCAAGACAAATGGAGTGGACCCCACACTATTGTTGAGCAGAAGGGTGAGGTTACCTACTTAGTAGACCTAGGAACACTCAGGAGTCCCCACAGGGTTCTCCATGTCAACAGGTTAAAACCATATGTGGACAGGGCAGACATGGGCTTGCTCATGGCTACTGATGAAGGGCAGGAGGAAGAGAGTGACCCACTCCCTGACCTGCTCTCACAGAACCCTGACGATGGGTCAGTAGATGGTGTAGCCTTGGCAGGCAGCCTCACTACCCAGCAGCAAACTGATTGTAGACAGGTGCTCAATTAGTTTAGACACATGTTTTCACTGACACCCAGTCAGACCACCTGGTGCACTCATGAAGTGGACACTGGGGACAGTCTGCCTATTAAAAATAAGATTTATAGGCAACCTGACCATGTCAGGGACTGTATCAGGACTGAAGTCCAGAAAATGTTGTAGTTGGGAGTTATTGAACCCTCAGATAGCCCTTGGGCTAGTCCAGTGGTCCTTGTGCCAAAACCTCACACCAGTGGTGGAAAAAGAGAGATGAGGTTTTGTGTGGACTACAGGGGTCTCAATGCAGTCACTAGGACTGATGCCCATCCAATACCCAGGGCAGATGAGCTAATAGATACTTTGGCCTCAGCCAAATATCTCAGCACATTTGACTTGACAGCTGGCTACTGGCAGATCAGACTAGCTGATGCTGCAAAGCCCAAAACAGCATTCTCAACCCCTAGTGGGCATTATCAATTTGTGGTGATGCCCTTTGGTCTGAAGAATGCACCTGCCACTTTCCAGAGGTTGGTGAATACAGTTCTCACAGGTCTGGAAGCCTATAGTGCAGCATATCTAGATGATATTGCTGTCTTTAGCTCCACCTGGGAGGATCACCTGGTCCACCTCAGGAATGTTTTACAGGCCCTGCAAAAGGCAGGCCTGACTATCAAGGCCACCAAGTGCCAGATAGGGCAGAGTCAGGTTGTGTACCTGGGCCACCTTGTGGGTGGAGGCCAGGTTCAACCTTTGCAGAGCAAGATCCAGACTATCATGGACTGGACTGCTCCAACTACCCAGACTCAGGTGAGAGCCTTCTTAGGCCTGACTGGGTACTATAGGAGATTTGTCAAGGGGTATGGATCAATAGTGACACCCCTGAATGACTTAACTTCTAAGAAAATGCCCAAAAAGGTTCAGTGGACAGTTAGCTGTCAAAAGGCATTTGATGACCTGAAGCAGGCCATGTGCACTGCTCCCATTCTACAGAGTCCTGATTACTCCAAGAAGTTCATTGTTCAAACTGATGCATCTGAATTGGGGGTAGGGGCTGTACTGTCACAATTGAATGAAGAAGGTCAGGATCAGCCAGTAGCTTTCATCAGCAGAAGGCTGACCCCTAGAGAGAAACGTTGGTCAGCCATTGAGAGGGAGGCCTTTGCTGTGGTCTGGGCTCTGAAGAAGTTGAGGCCATACTTGTTTGGTACTCACTTCCTTGTTCAAACAGACCATAAGCCCCTCTTATGGCTAAAACAAATGAAGGGTGAAAACCCCAAACTGCTTAGGTGGTCCATTTCCCTACAGGGGATGGACTTCACAGTGGAACATAGACCTGGGAGTAACCATGCCAATGCAGATGGACTCTCTAGGTACTTCCACTTAGAACATGAAGACTTAACTGGGCAAGGTTAGTTTAATGTCCCTACGTTTGGGGGGGTTGTGTAGGAGAGTAGGATCTGCTTCACATGGGTACCCCCACTTTTTGCTGATGCTTCACTGTTTTTCGACCTTAGTCTGGCTGGGGCCCTGCTAATCAGAACCCCAGCCTAGCTGCTTCCTCTCTAAAATGGTTTCCATGTGCCTTAGGCACATCACTGATTGGAATCTGGAGTGCCCTTATAAGTCCCTAGTATATGGTATACTATGTACCCAGGGCATAGGTACCTCAGAGGCCTACCAGGGGCTGCAGCATGTATTATGCCACCCCTGGAAGGCCATCCAAACTGACACCACAGGTCTGCTACTGCAGCCTGGGTAAGGTGGTGCATGCACCCCTTACTGTGATATAGGTTACCTATATCACTAAATCCATACACACATATAAACCTATAAGTCACTCCTATGGCAGGCCTTATCAATCCTGAAGGCAGAGTGCGTGGTTCCTATGTGAGAGGGTGCCCCTGCATGAGCAGGGCCCCTCTGCAGCATTCGGAGACCCTTCTCTGATGCTGTTTGTAGTGCAGCCTGACCATATACTCTTAAGCGCATTATAACCTCGCGTTAAATGCTAACTTTGGAATGGCTGCACCGAAACATGTTGTGTTTGGTGTCAAACATCTTGGAATACTACCCCCCGCCAATTCTGGCGGCGGGGGTAGCATTCCACCCTTCTAGAGGAGAGACATGTTAACCCTGGCCTGGCCGGTAACTTCTTTCTAAAGCCCTGGCATCACAAAATGGATGCTGCTGCCACAGACACAAGTCTGGCCTCCTGCTGCTGGACGAAACTCCGGCAGGGGAGGCCTGGACAATAGGTTTCCTGTCCCAGGGAGGTGTGACCACCTCCCCAGACAGGATAGTGTGTATTGGGGCTGGGCGGGAGCACTTTCGGGTGCTTTGAAGTCCTGCACTGGGGGCACACTTGGTGTCCCTGTGCATACCCCAGTTCAAACCGGATCAGGGGCTTGCAGCCCCTGCTTTGGTGCGAACTGGACAAAGGGAAAGGGGTGTAGCCACCCCTCTGCCCTGACCCACCCATAGGTGGGGCCACAGAGTAAGTCCAACCCCTAAACTTAGTATAAGTATAGGAACCCAGTCCTTAGGACTTTAGATTATCCCTGGACGAAACTCTGACACAGAATCCTGGACCTTCGACGCTCTACTCAAGACTAGAGGACAGAAGAATCTCCCTTGGGGTCAAGGAGTGACTCCCCTGCTTGGCAGGCACCAAAGAAGCAATTGTCCGGTCTGCATCGCCTAAGCTCCCGTCAGACGCCGAAGTCTTTGCATCACCAGAGGTGGATTTCCAGACTTCCCCGAGGCTGCCCTGAGTCTCCAGCAAAGCTGAGGCCTGTAGCTGTCGTGGGTAACGTGGAACTGTGACCCCTGGACACCGCACGCATTTGCTAGTGCATCCTCTTTTGGGTCTCCCACGAAGTTGTGCTTTGGACTCCGAGTAGCCCTAGCCTCCAGCACCAACTGCACCGAAGATCACTGGCCTCCACTCCACGAGTGTCTTGTGAGCCAGCTCCACGTGCACCGTCTCGAGGCTCCTTCGTGGTCGCTAGCCCGTTGGCTAGTAGCCCTTCACGAAGGCCAATCCTTTTCTTTTTGGGCTCCCTGGTTGCTCCAGGCTTGCCCTCACTTACCCTTGCTGGGTGAGTTCCTCAGACCTTGCTGGTCTGCATCATCGTCATTCTTCATCTACATCGAGACTTGCCGTTGCCAAGGCTTGTTGGGTCCAATCCAGTCGCCGACACCTCAGCACTCGACAGACATCGTGTATCAGCCCGAATTCTGCTCCTGGTCACCGACAACGCCTCCTGGACCTCGTGGCTGAAGAGTCAAGACGACCGTCAACCTACCTGAAGCACTCGACATCGGTGGGCATCTGCTCATCGCCTTCCTGGTCACTGGCTAGTGACCCAGACTCTGTCCCCTCTGCTTTCAGGTTCTTCAGATCTCCGATCCACTCTTGGATCCACCCGGACACTTTCCACTTGGTCGCCAGCAGCACTTTGCAGCAGATCACCATTCAAATCGACGACGAAACCCGACCCCGAAAGGCACCTATGCACCCGGCTTCCCTGGGTGAGGTAACAAGAGTACTCCGGTGCTCCCGTGGGTAGAGACTCTAGAACGACCTAGTTCTCAAAGGGTTTGCTCCAAGTCCTCCTTTAAGTGTCCCTTTTCTTTAATTTCCCAATCGCGACTTTCTCCATAGAAGTTAACGGCGTTTCGCGGCTGTGTATTTACACTGCACGCGTCCCCCGTGGGTCCCCTGTGTCACTACCTTGGGTGGTTCCTTGTGGTCCAAGCACTTCTAGAGGCTCTAGGTCTAGTGTCTAGCTCAGTCGTGGTTCTTATACCACTTTATTGGTATATGGTTTGGTACGCCCCTAGGGCCCAAACGTGTATTTGTGCTATTACTGTGTTTAAATAACTTATAACTTGTGTACTTCGAACTCTAGCCTCATAAAGAGACTAGAGGGGTGTGTTTAGCAATAAATACATATATTTTGAATATATACCTGGTGTGGTGCTCTTTCATTTGGTCACTCAGGAGATTATAGACTGGTAAAACAAGCTGCTTTACATTCCTTCAAGACTTAGCCTGAAGGCTGCTCTCCATAGCTACCACTAGGATAGCTTTCAATAAGGTTGTCTTTAACCTATCTCCAATAAGGGGTTGTTTGGACTGGTGCAAGGTGCCCACTATAATTAGTGGACAGCATATGCCAGGCCAACTTCTCACAGGTGTTTTTACTTTTGAGCTTGTAACGTGTACATAACTCTTTCACTTTGATTAGTCCCTTGACGCACTATAGGTTATGTTTGGGCTTACCTCATGTAAAATGTATCTGTATTTAATTTTGAAATGTTACATAAAAGATTGTCTGTATTACTTCCAGCCCTGAGGAAGTCGTAGGGTTCATGCCCATAATACGACGAAACGCGTTGGCATAAGGGAATGGAAGATCGTGTACAATAAAGGACCGAACAAGCCCTAAGAAACCGAATGATTTGTTCCTTCATATTAATGAACTGTTTTGTTGTTATAAGTTGCGTGTGCTTCAGAACTTGTAATACAGCCCAAGAGAGTGGTTTGGACTGACACCTGTCAGAGAGCTTTTGATGCCCTGAAGACTGCCATGTGCACGGCGCCCGTGCTCCTGGCACCCAACTTCTCAAAAGAGTTTATTGTGCAAACAGATGCTTCAGAGCATGGTGTGGGGGCTGTTCTATCACAGATTAATGAGGAGGGCCTATACCAACCTGTAGCCTTCATCAGTAGGAGGTTACTTCCACGGGAACAGAGGTGGAGTGCAATTGAGCGTGAGGCATTTGCTGTGGTCTGGGCACTGAAGAAGTTGAGACCATACTTGTTTGGGACTCACTTCCGGGTTCAGACAGACCACAGGCCCCTCAGATGGCTGATGCAGATGAGGGGTGAGAATCCAAAGCTGTTGAGGTGGTCCATATCCCTAGAGGGGATGGACTTTACGGTGGAACACCGCCCTGGTACAGAACACGCCAATGCTGATGGTCTGTCCAGATTTTTCCGCCTTAGTGATGAGAACTCCCCGGAGGTAGGGTAGTTCTCCCCACATTTCAGCTGGAGGGGACACGTGTTAGACCTGGCACCATTGGCGTGGGTCTCCCTTCCATTTTTTGCTGTTGCCTCTTATGTTTTTGCTGGTTTTAGATGCTTTTGGGCACTGTGCCACTGTTGTTCAGTGCCACAGTGCAAGTGCTCCCTATGGTAAATTGATGTATGGATTAGTGACTCCATGATTGGCTTGTTTGGCTTACTGTCAGACCCTAGTACAGTGCACTGCGTGTGCCCAGGGCTTGTAAATCAAATGCTGCTGGTGGGCTTGCAGCACTGGTTGTGCCACCCACTGGAGCAGCTTGTAAAGTGTGACTCAGGTCTGCCATTGCAGAGCCTGTGTGCAGTCTGGTACTGCCATGTTGACTGGGCAAGTGTACCCACTTGCCAGTCCCTAAACCTTCCCTTTTATACATATGAGTCACCCCTAAGGTAGGCCCAAGGGCAGGGTGCATTGTAGGTAAAAGGTAGGACATGCCCTGGTGTGCGTGGCATGTCCTAATAGTGAATTACAGCCATTTTCGTTTTTCACTATTGCAAGGCTACCAGTTCCCCATAGGCCAGAATGGGCAGTTAGATTATAACATCTTATAATCCCTAACTGACTCAGGGAACTAGGTAGAAATTCGAGTTTAGTATGCCTGAACTCAAAATGATAAAATACATCTTTTAGTGAAGTTGGTTTTAACATTCTGTGTTTGAAAATACCACTTTTAGAAAGTGGGTATTTTCTTGCCTAACTATGCAAGCCTGCCTCTGCTAGGTAGTGTATTCCTTGTCTGGAGTTTGAGTGACAGGGGCTGGGGGCTTCCAGGAGACAGGGTGAGTCAGCACAGGGCTAAATAGAGAGATCTGCATGCAGATAGGAGGGAGGAGTTGCACCTGGGACCTGAATAGGGCTGTGCCTTTCCTCCACAATGCTGGCTCCACCTCCTGTGGTGTGTCTGATGTCCCTGGCCTACACTGTGAAAGGAAAGAAGGAGACTTGTCAACAAAGTGCTCCAGGACTGACCAGAACTGGTTTTGGACTAGGCAAAGGCCTCTCTGCCTTCAGAGAACAAAGAGATAAGTAGTATAAATATTGGGACCCAGACCCAAGAACTTTAGATCACTTCTGGGAATCAAGACAAACCTTTGCTGAGGAGAAGAACCAGGAAGCTGAAGGAGGAGACTACCCCTGTGCTGTGTGTTTGGGGGTTGGCCTGCAGTGGTTGCTTCATTGCCAAAGAAAGGAGAAAAGGACTGAGTGTGCTTTCTATCAACTTGAAGAAGAATCTCCAAGGGCTTGAACTAGAGCTTGCCTCCTGCCTGAAGTCTCAGGGATACAAGACTTCACCAACCAGCTCCCCCTGAATTCCCTTGCTGGGAATTGAAGTGCCTGCTGCTGTGCTGGGCCTTCTGAGAGACTGCGTGTCGCTGGGAGCTGGAAGCGCGACGCAACAACGAGAAGCGTGTCGCCGCCGCAGCCGCTGTCATCGCATCGCCGAGGAAGCGAGACGCCGCTGCCGCTGTCATCATCGCATCGCCGAAGCGTGGCGCATCGCCGGAGAAGCGGGACGCTGCCACAGAGGACATTGTCGCATCACCGGAGAAGCGCGTCACAGGGCCTGTCGCGGCTCCAAAGATCATCGAGTCGCCGCACGGCAGTCGGGCGTGCACGCATCGCACCAACGTTGTCGCATCGCAACCAAGACGCCATTTTGTCGCATCGTACCGGAGAAGAGTATCGCATCGAGGTGCCATCTTGTCGCATCGCACCGGAAAGCAGTAAGAAACCGACGCATCACCTCCCCACACAGTAAGGAAGCGAGCATCAACTCCCCTGTGCAGCAGTAAGGAACCGACGCATCCACTCCCCTGAGTGTAAGGAACTGACGCATCACCTTCCCTGCGACCCTTTTGTTTTCTTTGCGTTACGCATTCAAGGTACATTGAGAGTAAAGTGTTGCATCTACAACTTGAGAGAACTGAACTATTTTATAACCTTTTAAAGTCTATTTTTGAGTACAGTATTGTGGATTTTTGTCATTTGGTCTTGTGTGAAGTCTATATAAAAATACTATTTTTATAATACAACCTGTGTGGTGTCCATCTGTAGTGTTGTCAGCGTATTACTGTATGTGTTCACAAATGCTTTACACACTGCCTCTGAGATAAGCCTGCCTGCTCGTGCCAAGCTACCAAGGGGGTGAGCAGGGGTTATTTTAGGAGTGTAGCCCCTTACCCTGACTAGACGCAAGGGTCCCTATTTGTCACAGGTACCTACCTATGCCAACTAGAGACCCCCAAATCTAACAGTAACTAGTTCAGGATTTTCAAAAATGATATCTAGGATGTGCCCAGTGATGTGTGTGGGTTTGTGTAAGATATGATGCAGGCTCAATGTGACTAGTTTAAGTTTATTAATTCATTGTGAGGTAGCCCCTTACCCTGACTAGACGCAAGGGTCCCTATTTGTCACAGGTACCTACCTATGCCAACTAGAGACCCCCAAATCTAACAGTAACTAGTTCAGGATTTTCAAAAATGATATCTAGGATGTGCCCAGTGATGTGTGTGGGTTTGTGTAAGATATGATGCAGGCTCAATGTGACTAGTTTAAGTTTATTAATTCATTGTGAGGTTACTTAATACCATTGCAATCAAATAAAAAAGTTAAAATACAAGGTACATTTTGTCCCATAAAACCAAATAAGAATAAATATTATGTCACAAGTTTAAAACACAGATTTACAGGTTTAAAAGTTTTTGAGTTAATTTATCCCTGCCAGTTCTGGCATTGCCTTCAGGGGTGGATTCTGTTAATCATGACTCAGTTCTGGTTTGAGCGATGATGTAGGTGCAGTAAAGTGCAGGTGCAAAACGTACGGCCAATGATATCCTCTTGAAGTAGAATTAGGGGGAGATGATTCTGATTACATTTACAGGTTGAAAGTCCTTGAGTTAATTGGCCCTCACCAATTCCGTCTGTGCCCTCAGGGGAAGATTGTGTTGAGCGCCACTTTGTCCTGATTAAGAGTGATGATGTATAATGTAATAAAGTGAATGTGCTAAAAGTGCGGCTGATGTTTTCTCCTTTATTCAGAATTGAGGAGGGATGATTCTGCTGATGAAATGCTCATACCTTGACAAGCCTGGGTGGTATGCTGTGATGCAACCTTTTCTCTGCCTTCAGCAGGAATTTGATAAAATGATAGTTCCCCAACCACTGCCGCCCAGTATTTTGATACAGGGGTGCAGGAACAAATCATACGGTAAAAGTCTGCGGGTTCTTCTGCACAATGGGGGCATCTCGGGGCAGGCAGACAGCTGGCTCGGTGCAACCTGACGGGGGTGAGGTATGCACAATGGAGCTAGTAAAGTTGGATTAGTCTCATTCTGGCTGAGATGGTGATCACCCAGGGTGCCATGACAGCGTCCCTCCAGTCATCATCTTCCATAGGGGAAAGCCAAACCTCCCATCTGGTCCGTAGGTGGTCTAGCTTGGTAGGGGAGTTTATGATGAGGGATTTGTAGATCCGGGAGACCCCTCCTTGACCCAAATTCCCCCATGAGTATCTTCGCTTGAAGGGGGCTGAACTCAGGGAGCGTGGTGCCCTTGGGTATATGTTTAGCAAGCGCATGCCAGAGCTGCAGGTATTTGTGAAATTGTGTGGTATTAAGTGAATATAAGTGCTGGAGATCTTGAAATGCTCGAAGTTGACCTCCCCTCCAGGCGTCCCTGATTTGGGAGATACCGATAAGCTCCCACTTCTGGAATCCCTCTAGCCGCGCCACTGCACCCACCCACATGCCCTGCCACAAAGGTGTTTGCAGTGTCAACTTATTCTCCCATCAGGTGTAGCGAAGCGCTGATCGCCATGCCAGGAGGACGGATCTGGTGACGGAGGGAATACTCTGGGGGATTGGTGAGTCATAAAGCATTGCTTGGATCCGTGGGAGTCCCAATCCTTTGAGCTCCAATGCGTCTGCCCACCCTCCTGACATCCACTCATTGAACACCAACAGGCGTGTGGCCTACAGGTGTAGGTTTACCATTCCCATGCCCCCATCATACGGGGCCATTTGGCAGTGAGCCAACGCCATGTCGAGTCTCCTCAAAGGAATGAGGTTGACATTTTCTCTAGGGCATGGAACCAGTGTCTTGGGAGGTGCAAAGGGATATTTTGTATATAGGAAACGGGAAAGGATCATCATCTTGTATAGTGCGATCTTCCCCATCGGGTTTAATCGAAGAGTTTGCCAGTTCCGCAGCTCTTCTTTGGTCCTCTTAAGCAACAAGACAAGGTTTAAGGACCACGTGAGTTCCGGGTGTAATGCTACCCATATCCCCAGGTATCGGAAACTCAGCTGTCGGATTGGGATGTTTATTTGCCAATCCATGTATTCTCGGGAAGGGTGTAGCGGGACCAATATGGATTTAGCAGGGTTGATTTTCAGTCCTGGGCTTCCCCAAAGAGTTTGAGGATCTGTAAGCATCAGGGTCTGAGCGCGCGGGGTCTGACATGTAGAGGAGCATATCGTCCACATACACGGCAATACGGTCCTCCTGGGATGTGCTCCAACACCATCCCTGGATTTGGGTGTCTGATCTAATGAGTCGGGCCAGGGGTTCAATGGCTAGGGCAAAGAGTAAGGGGGAGAAGGGACAACGCTGCCTTGTGCCACGGCCCATGTGGAACTCCTCCAATAAGATACCGTTGGTCATGACCCAGGCCGAGGGGTTAGAATATAGCACCTTAACAAGCCCTCTGAAGTAAGGACAGAAGCCCATACGGACCAATAAGGCTTCCAAGTATCCCCAATCCAACGTATCAAAGGCCTTCTCAAAGTCTATTAACAGGAGAGCTAGATACAGTGAAAGGAGATGTCGGTGAGCCAGAGGCACCTATAGGCATCTAAGACAGTGTCTCGTGCTCCTATGGGGCATGAACCCACATTGATCGGGGTGTATGAGAGTTCTAATTACCCCTTTGAGCCGAGTCGCTAGGATTGAGGCGTATAGTTTTACCTCAGTATTGATGAGTGAGATTGGGCGGTACGCCGAGCACTCGGTGGAAGGGGGGATCCGTACTGGGAATTACCACAATTGTCGCTGCGTCAATGTCTCGCGGGAAGCCTCCTCTCTCCAATGCCTTTGTATACAGGGCATGAAGGTGTGGGGTCAGATAGTACTCCACTGGGTAGCCATCAGGGCCTGGGGTTTTGTTTGTGGCCAGTGATGAGATGGCCTGGTCGATCTCCTCCAGTGTAAGGGGCTGATCCAGCGATTGGGACTTTGTTTCATATTGTCTGGAGAGCGGAACATCCCGTAAGGAGTTCAAACTAGGGTTTGCGACCAGGGTCTGGGCAGTGGAGTAGAGCTGTTTGTAGTATGACGCGAATGTTTGGGCAATCACCTTTGGCGCATGGTGCGTGTTGCCGTCCTTGTCCACTATTTTGGGGGTAATCCTATTGGCGAGGGTGCTGCTAGCCAATAGAGGAGCTTACCGTTTTTGTCTCCCCACCCATATACACTCGCGCCAAGAAGGATCTCCACATTTGCTTGCCCAATTCTAGAGAAATGTGTCGGATTTCTTCCCAAATGAGGTCGAGTTGGAGTGCCTGGATATCTCCTGCCACGGCGCCCATGGCCCCCTCCAGGAGTACTGCACCAGCCTCCAGGTGAACGAGACAGTCATCTCTGGCCTGGTACTTCTTTTTAACATAGCCCTTGGCGAAGCCTCTAATCGTCGCCTTACCGGCTGCCCAGAGCGTACCCGCGGAGGCAACTGATCCATCGTTCCACAGGAAATATTGGCTCAGTTCCCCTTTGATTGCTTTTTTGCAGCCCTTGTCCTGTAAAATCCAGGCATTAAGGCACCAGATGGGGTGGAGGGCACCAGTGGGATGTCCTATATCTAGAAGTAGCGGGGAATGGTCTGAAAGACCTCGGGCAAGAGTTTGGACATTTGCGATCTGTCTGCAGTTGGGGGCGGGCATGAACAGCATATCCATTCGTGAATGGGTATGGTGGGCAGCGGATGTATATGTGTATTGGTGGAGGCAGGGTGCCACGTTCTCCAGACGTCACAAAGTCCCAGACAGGAGGCCCATGTTGTGAGCCTCTTAGTGGTGCCAATCCGCTGAGGGGAGGGGGTGCCAGACGCATCCCATTCAGGGTTCATGACTGCATTAAAGTCTCCTCCCACCACGGTGACACCCTGGGGGAGAGAAGATAATATGTTTCCGAGTTCATGGAGAGAGGGGTCAAGGACCGCTGGAGGCATGTAGGCTGCAATCAGATTGAGAAAGTGCCCTCCCACTGCACCCGAAAGGGCCAGAAAACGCCCCTGGGGGTCACAGACTATTTGACTCGGAACAAACAGGAAGGATCGGCGGAGGAGGATCGCCACTCTGCGGGACCCCCGCATGAAGCCTGCATGGTATACCCTGTCGTATCACTGTCTGGCGAGGAATGGGCAATGATCACCCAACAAGTGGGTCTCCTGCAACATGAGCATGCAGGGGCAGGAGCGAGTGGAGGTTTTCAAGACCGCAGCACGTTTCACCTTGTCCAGGAGACCGTTAACATTCCAGGAAAGGATACGAAGGGATTGTAGGTCATGGTGGGTGGTTTCCATGGGTGGGTTCACCAAAGGGGCAGCTGCGTGTGGCCTGGGGCATGTTGGGGCCCCTGTGGGAATTACCCATGAGGGTGGTGCGCGGAAGTGACACAGAAAGAGGGGCAGCGTGCGAGTGGTGCAGGCCTGTCGTGTATCTCGGTAAGCCTAGTCAGAGAAACCCTAAACAAATAGCAAAAACCCCAAACAACCCCTGCAACCATCCCCCCTCCCCATACTTCAACCCCAGAAGCACCTGTCGCCCTTTAAAAGAGAACTAGAACTTAATCAAACATGGTAAATAAGGGACAGAGTGGTGGACCCCTCCAAGTTGACGGATATCTGTGAGTTGAGAAGTCCGGAATTGCTTGCAGTCAGCAAGGCCACTTCACGATGGCCCCTGCCACTCTCAGGGACCTTGGTTCAAATTGTTGGGCTGTGTGAGAGCTCTGAGTCTAGAATCTCTATCATCGCCGGCGTCTGGGATTGGGTCTGAGACCACTCCACATAAGGCTCCCGCTCATCCGAGGGAGCTCGCAACTTCCTTCTGGCCAGGGAGACAGAGGTGCTTCTTGTGGTCACCTCAGGTGATGAGGATTTCTTCCTGCTTGCTGTGCGTGCCCGGTGGGACCGCATGCAGCCTCCGGGGTGTCTAAGAAAAAGCTTTTGTTGTCATGGACGACCCTTAGGTAGGCCGGGAACTGGAGTTGGTACGAGAGGTCGAGCACACGTAGCTTTTGTTTGACTGCGGTGTATGATCTCTGTTGTGCTTGTACCTCCTTGGTGCAGTCCGGAAAGATCATAACTTTACTTCCCTGGTAGGAAAGGTCGAGTTGGGAGCGCGATTCTTGCAAGATGGCATCTCTATCTTTGAAATTGAGGATGCGTCATATGATGGATCTGTGCGGGGCTCCAGGGGGCAGCCAAGGTGTGAGCGCGTGGTGGGCCCTCTCCACCATGAACCATGGGGATAGGTGGTCCGTGGGCATCCAAGATTTAATCCAGGTTTCTATGAAGGGCGTCACCTGAGTGGGCTCTGTGCCCTCCGGAAGGCCCACCAGGCGGAGGTTGTTCTGACAGGAATGATTTTCCACATCATCGGCTCGTCTGTGGAGTTCAGAGGTCTGGGAGAGGAGTTTTGAAACCTGGCCTTTCATTGTTGCAACATCATCCTCCACTAGGGGCAACCAGGATTCTGCCTCCATAATTCTGGCTGTGGCGTTGCGAAGATCCTGATGTATGAGCACCATGTCGACCCGCACTTCGCCGATCTTAGTCTCTACTGAGTCTTGTGATGCGCGGATCGCCTGAAGAATGGTGGCCAGGTCCCCTCCGGGTGTTGGGGCAGTATTGGTTTTGACAGCATTGGAGGCCGCAGCACTTGTGGGAGATTGCTCCATTCGTGTCTGGGAGGGGGGAGGCTTCACTGGTCTGTCCTTGCCCATGACTGTCGCTAGATTTTGGACTATCATCGCAGTTAGGAAGTTGAGTGAGGTCCACTAGATATCAGTAGAGAATCGGGGGCCCCCGGCGATCGGATAGAGGCCTGGATCCAGCCATCGGGATAGGTGGGAGTGAGGATGCTGGTGTGTGGGCTGCCCTATGTCCAGACCTGATACCTGATACCGCTCAGTGGGTCTCAGCACAGGTGTGACAGCCTTCTGTACTATCAGGGTCTCACTGGGAAGCCACACGGTCACTTCCCTCCCACAGGAGGCCTGCTTTGCCGCTTAGGTCGTGAAGGTGCCAGTCAGACTCCTGAGCGGGGCACCAGGACCAGAAGAATCCAGGGTATGAGCTTGGTACATGCTGCTGATGTGGGCTGAGGGGAACCTGATCAGTTATGAGTCCAGGTGCCTCCACAGCACTCGACCACTCCACTCCCTCCATGGCCCAGAGGCTGCCCAGCATCGTCTAGTAACTGCTCCGCAGCACCCTGCCGGATTCACAAGCAGGAGTCGTCTGTAAGGCTATAGCGATGGAGTTCCGTCAATGCAGGCCCTCAAGGCTGCCCACTCTCACACTTCGGGACTGCAGCCACTGAGGCCTAAGTCCCAAGTGTGGCTTCCCTTGGATTCGGGTAGGTCAAGCTCAGCCCCCAGCCGCTCTCTGGCGGTCCCCGCCCTGACAAAAGGGGCCTCACCTGGTCCCAGGTCAGGTATGTCTCCCTTGCCTGTTAAGTCTCAGGGCAGGCCGCCACGGGGCCGGGCGGTGAATTCGCAGCAAGCCCCGAGGTCGGAGAAGGCCTTCGCGGAGGCTGCTCAGGGGGGACTCCTCTGTTACTGGAGACACTGGTGCAGGTTCAGGCTTCGGGCGCACCCCACCGCCGTATCGCTGCTCCCACCCCACTGACCTGGAATCACTGAAGGAGTCGGTGCGGGGTGGGGAGTTAGGATCTTCAGCATCAAGGGCGCACCGCAGTAGGGATCTCTTGAGGCTGCTGGTGATGCTCTGCACATCAGCTTCCCCCCGGGTACCAGCAGCCACCGCATACCCGGATCTGCAAAAGGCAAAAGATTGGGCCAGGAATCCGCACCCCAGCCTCACTGGGTCACTGCAGGCGTAGACACCGCCGGCGCAGTTTCACTTTGCAACCATACTCCCCTCAGAACCCAAAGACTTTGGTTTCCCGGAAGCTGCTCGGCGGGTCATGGGAATAACGCCGCCGGATCGCTAGTCGGCATCGTTTATGGTCGGAACTACGACAGTATCTGATCGTCTTCGAACCGCCGACTTTCATTCTTGATTAATGAAAACCTTCTTGGCAAATGCTTTTGCATTGGTTCATCTTGCGCCGGTCCAAGAATTTCACCTCTAGCGGCACAATACGAATGCCACCGGCCGTCCCTCTTAATCATGGCCCCAGTTCCGAAAACAAACAAAATAGAACCGGAGTCCTATTACATTATTCCTAGCTGAAGTATTCAGGCGGCCTGCTTTGAACACTCTAATTTTTTCAAAGTAAGCGCTTCGGACCCCCAGGACACTCTATCAAGAGCATCAAGGGGGTGCCGAGAGGCAGGGGCTGGGACAGACGGTAGCTCGCCTAGCGGCGGACCGCCAGCTCGATCCCAAGATCCCAAGATCCAACAACAAGCTTTTTAACTGCAGCAACTTTAATATACGCTATTGGAGCTGGAATTACCACGGCTGCTGGATCCAGACTTGCCCTCCAATGGATCCTCATTAAAGGATTTAAAGTGTACTCATTCCAATTACAGGGCCTCGAAAGAGTCCTGTATTGTTATTTTTCATCACTACCTCCCCGAGAAAGGAGTGGGTAATTTGCACGCCTGCTACCTTCCTTGGATGTGGTAGCCGTTTCTCAGGCTCCCTCTCCAGTATCGAACCCTGATTCCCCGTTACCCGTGGTCACCATGGTAGGCACAGAAAGTACCATCGAAAGTTGATAGGGCAGACATCCGAATGTATCGTCGTCGTCACAGGGACGTGCGATCGGCCCGAGGTTATCTAGAGTCACCAAAGCGGCCGGGCGAGCCCAGATTGGTCTTGGTCTGATAAATGCATGCATCCCCGGAGGTCAGCGCTCATAGGCATGTATTAGCTCCAGAATTACCACAGTTATCCAAGTAACAGATGGAGCAATCAAAGGAACCATAACTGATTTAATGAGCCATTCGCAGTTTCACTGTACCGGCAGTGTGTACTTACACGTGCATGGCTTAATCTTTGAGACAAGCATATGCTACTGGCAGGATCAACCAGGTAGCCACACCTGCTGACAGGGTGGTGGTTTGGGAGCAGCATGCCTGTCTCCCCGACCGGCAACCTTCGCACACCCCTCCCTCTCGGGAGCCTGCTAGGGGAAGGAGCCTGTCCGCCTGGGTGGGAGGGCTCGCTGGAGGGGTGGAGAGGTGCGGTCGCACAGGTACCGGCAGGCCCAGCAGTCTCCCCCGGAAGGGAGAGGCAGGCCGAGGCGTAGTCTGAACGAGACGCATGGGTGCTGAAGCCTGGCAGCGGCGGCACCCCTCAGAACGGTCGTTCCGAGCTGCAGCAGAAATGCGCTGGGCTGAGAGGGGTGACGGCTTGGCACGTGTGGCCTACGGACCAGCCTGGTGGCAGCGTCTGAGGGCCTGGTGCCACCGACCCCTTCCGCTCGGGGCAGACCACTGGGGGAGTGCAAGCTGCCGGGGCCACTCGGCTTTCGCTCTGCTGGGTAGGCCGAAGGGCCTCCCGCCAGGTGGCAGGCCGGCGAGTCAGACAGTCCATGTGGGGTGGAAGCTCTTTGCTTGAAACAACAGCCGAGGCTGGCCAAGCAGTCCATCCCTAAATGGACCGAGAGTGCCTAATCGATCAGAGTATGGCCGGGGCCTCCCCTGGCAGGCCGCCCTGCGCGGTTGATGCCGGCTTCGTGTCCCTGCCCGCTCCCGGGGTGAGCAGGCTTGAAGGAAAGGCCCATCGGAAAGGGGCTGAGAGGCAGGCGTGGGCCTGGGTCCTGCCTTCCCCTGTCTCAGAATCGCCGGACCTCACGGAGGTCTGA
This sequence comes from Calotriton arnoldi, assembly GCA_963921515.1. Classification (NCBI taxonomy): domain Eukaryota; kingdom Metazoa; phylum Chordata; class Amphibia; order Caudata; family Salamandridae; genus Calotriton; species Calotriton arnoldi. The sequence goes on along the minus strand of CAWUFW010016762.1, from coordinate 262,590 downwards.
CTGACCCTCTCCCTAGTAATCCGGAGGAAAAATACCCCCCTTTCTTGTAATCCATGCGTACCGGGAGACTGAGGGGACCAAAGGCACGAACGTGCCGACCTCCTGGAGCCCTCACTGGGATCGGGGAGGCAAATGAGCCATCATCGGGACTTCCAGGGAAGCCCAGCCATCTGGCCGCCCCATTGGAAAGCATTGCGTGCGACCAGATTGCCGAGGGGAAAGGCGCGACCAGATGGCCAGGCTCGAAGGGCAGCCATATGGTCACTCTGTGCCCTAACAAAAGGGTAAGTGGGGCGCCGGGGCATGGGAGACCGGAGGCCCAGGGCCCCAGCTGGGCCTCAGCCATGGGGCTGCGAGCGGGAGCCGACGGGCCCTCTGACCTGGGGCCCGCGGACACCTTGACAAGCAGGCAAAGTGGGGGAGGTCTGCACGGGACTGACAGACCCCCGTCCTGGGCCCTTGGTGGAGCAGCAGGCTGGAGGATAGGGCCCAGGGTGGGAGCGCCCGACCTGGGGCCCAGCACGGCCCCTGGACCCCATCAGGGCTCCCGGGCCCAAAGGCGCAGGGGAAGCCTCCCCGGGCCGGCAAGACCCCATCTTGGCACCCAGCCACGTGGCAGGCCCGAGGACGGAGCCCAGGGTGGGGAGGCCGCCCTCCCCAGGGCCCCCAGGGGCCCCGGACAGAGCTCCTGAACCCAGCCGAGGAGGGGGGGGCTCCCCGGGCACAACGGAACCCTGTCTCGGGCCTTTGGCATAGTGGCAGGCTGGGGGATGGGGCCCAGGGCTGCAGCACCCGACCCGGGGACCGGCGGGCCCCTGGACCCAGCTGATGCTCCCGGGCCCAGAGGCATAGGGGAAGCCTCCCCGGACCGCTGGACCCTGTCCCGGGCACCCTGCCACGCGGCAGGCCTGACAATGGAGTCCAGGGTGGGGAGGCCACCGTCCCCGTGGCCCTCAGGGGCCACGGCTGGAGCTCCTGAACCCCAGCCAAGCAGGAGGAGGCTCCCCGGGCATGACGGAACCCCGTCTCGGGCCTTTGGCAGAGTGGCAGGCTGGGGGACTGGGCCCTGAGCTGGAGCACCCGACCCGGGGCCCGGCGGGCCCCTGGACCCAGCCGGGGCTCCCGGGCCCAGAGGTGCAAAGGAAGCCTACCCGGGCCTGCGGGAACCCGTCCCGGGCACCCTGCCACACGGCAGGCCTGAGGACGGAGCCCGGGGTAGGGAGTGCGCCCTCCCCAGGGCCCTCAGGGGCCCCGCCTGAAGCTCTTGAAACCAGCCAAGCAGGGGGAGGCTCCCCGGGCACTATGGAACCCAGTCCTGGGCCCCTGGCAGAGCGGCAGACCGGGGGACAGGGCCCAGGTCTGGAGCACACGACCTGGGGTCCGGAGGGGCCTCTGGATCCAGCCGTGGCTCCCAGGCCCAGAGGCGCAGTACAAACCTCCCCGGGCCCGCAGAACCCCGTCCCGGGCACCCCTGCCATGCAGCAGGCTCGAGGACGGAGCCTGGGGTGGGGAGGCTGCCCTCCCCATGTCCCTCAGGGGCCCCAGCTGGAGCTCCTGAACCCATCGAAGCAGGGGGAGACTCTCCGGGCATGACGGAACCCCGTCTCTGGCCTTTGGCAGAGCGGCAGGCCGGGGGACGGGGCCCAGGGCTGGAGCACCCGACCAGAGCCCGGCGGGGCCCCTGGACCCAGCTGGGGCTCCTGGGCCCAGAGGCGCAGGGGAAGCCTCCCCGGGCCCATGGGACCCCATCTCGGGCACCCTGCCACGCAGGAGGCCCGAGGACGGAGCCTGGGGTGGGGAGGCCCCCCTCCCCAGGGCCCTCAGGGCCCCGGCCAGAGCTCCTGAACCCAGCCAAGCAGGGGTAGACTCTCCGGGCACGACGGAATCCTGTCTCAGGCCTTTGGCAGAGCAGCAGGCCGGGGGACGGGGCCCAGGGCTGGAGCACCCGCCCCGGGGCCCGATGGGGCCACTGGACCCAGCCGGGGCTCCTGGGCCCAGAGGAGCAGGGGAAGCTTCCCCTGGCCTGCGGGACCCCACCTGGGCACCCTGCCATGTGGCAGGCCTAAAGACGGAGCCCAGGGTGGGGAGGCCACCCTCCCCAGGGCCCTCAGGGGCCCCGGCCAGAGCTCCTGAACCCAGCCAAGCATGGGGAGACTCTCCGGGCACGATGGAACCCCATCTCAGGCCTTTGGCAGAGCAGCAGGCCGGGGGAAGGGGCCCAGGGCTGGAGCACCTGACCCGGGGCCCAGAGGCACAGGAGAAGCCTCCCCGGGCCAGCGTCTCGGGCACCCTGCCACATGGCAGGCCTGAAGACAGAGACCAGGGTGGGGAGGCTGCCCTCCCCAGGGCCCTCAGGGGCCCCGGCCGGAGCTCCTGAACCCAGGCAAGCAGGGGGAGGCTCCCGGGGTACTATGGAACCCTGTCCCCGGCCCCTGGTGGAGCAGCAGACCGGGGGATGGGGCCAGGGCTGGAGCACCTGACCTTGGGCCCGGAGGGGCCCCTGGACCCAGCCAGGGCTCCCGGGCCTAGAGGCACAGGGGACGCCTCCTCGGGCTGGTGTGACCCCGTCCCAGGCACCACACGGCAGGCCCAAGGACGGAGCCTGGGGTGAGAAGGCCACCCACCCCAGGGCCCTCGGGGGGGCCCCTTCAGAGCTCTTGTACCCTGCCAAGCAGGGGCAGGCTCCCCGGGTCCGGCAGAACCCCCCTCGGGCCCCTGGCATAGCAGCAGGCCAGGAGACTGAGCCTGGGTCCCCTGGACCCCGTCAGGGCTCCCGGGCAGAGGTGAGGCCCCCCCAGGCCCACGGGCCCCCATCCTAGGCACCGCACCACACGTTGGGATGGGGAACGGAGCCCCTGGCCCGTCCAGCTGCCGGCTGAGGACCGCTAGGCCGAGAGGGGTTTTGGAGTACCCTGTCCCTAGTAATCCGGAGGAAGGGTACCCCCCTTTCTGGTAACATGTGCACCCTGCGAGACTGAGGGGACACAAGGCGCAGATGTGCCCGACCTCCTGGTGCCCTGGCTGGGATCGGGGAGGCAAACAAGCCCTCATCAGAACTTCCAGGGCAGCCCGGCCATCTGGTCGCCCCATTGGGAAGCATTGTGCGCAACCAGATGGCCGAGGAGGAGGGCGTGACCAGATGGCCGGGCCCGAAGGACACCAATCTGCCCGCCCTGAGCCTTCGCGGCAGGGCTCCCGCCTGCCCTTTGGAGGGCTTGGGGGCTCTGCGTCCTGGGGGCTTGGAGACCTCGGCTGGGCCTCGGGCCTGCGGACAGGGGTCCCCGACGGACCTCCAACCCAGGGTCCCCCATGCACCTTGACAGGCGGGTGAAGCAGGAGGGAGGCCCCATCCTGGGACCATGGTGGAGCAGGGGGACGGGGCCTCCCCAAGGCCCGCGTCCTGGATGCCTTGCCATGCAGCAGGCCTGAGGATGGAGCCCAGGTGGTGAGGGCACCCTCCATCCAAGGGCCCCTGCCACAGCTCCTGAACCCAAGCCGAGCTGGGGAATACTCGACGGGCCCCGGGCCCATGGTGGAATGGAGGACGGTGCCCAGTGTAGGGAGTGCCCGGCCAGCGCTCTTGGGCCCGGACGCCAAAGGGAGGACCGCCCGGGCCCAAAGGAGCCCGTCCCGGGCACTTTGCCATGCGGCGGGCTGGAGGACGGAGCCCCGGACAGGGGGGAGGTTTTTGCCCCGCCCTAGCCCATCTGGTCGCCGGCTGAGAGCCCCCAGCCCACGAGGGGTTCCGGCATACCCTGTCCCTAGTAATCCAGAGGATGGGTACCCCCTTTTCTGGTAACCCGTGCACACCACGAGACTGAGGGGGGCCCAAGGCGTGGACACGCCGGACCTCCTGGAGCCCTGGCTGGGATCGGGGAGGCAAACGAGCCCTCATTGGGACTTCCAGGGCAGCCCAGCCATCTGGTCGCCCCATTAGAAAGCATTGCGTGCGACCAGATGGCCGAGGGGAGAGACGCGACCAGATTGCCGGGCCCAAAGGATGCCAGTCTGCCCACCCGAGCCTTCGCGGGAGGGCTCCCGCCTGCCCTTTGGAGGGCTCGGGGGCTTTGCTTCCCGGGGGCTCATCAGAGCCCTTAGTTGGGTCTCGGGCACGGGGCTGCGAGGGGGGCCCCGACGGAACTCTGACCCGGGGCCCGCAGGCACTTTGACACGCAGGCGAAGTGGGGGAGGCCTGCCCTGGCCCGATGGACCTACGTGACGGGCACCCAGACCCTCGGCTGGCCACAGGACATAGGCTCCCACACCCCAGGGCCTTCAGGAGCCCAGGCCCCCCGGAACCGGTCCCCGCTTCTGAACCCAGCCAGGCCGGGGAGGGGGGAAGCCTCCCCGGGCACCAGGGACCCCCGTCCCAGGCTGACGGACCCTTGGAAGGCCGCAGTACAGGGGCTCCCACACCCCAGGCCCTGCCCAAAGCCCAGGTCCCGGGCCCGGTCCCTGCTTCTCAACCTAGCCAGGCCGGGGCGATCTGGGAGCCTGCCCAGGCATGAGGGACCCCCGTCCTGGGCACACGGACCCTCGGCTGGCCGCAGGACGTGGGCTCCTGTTCCACTGAGTTTTTTCATAACTCCGTGGAACTCCGCGTAGTGGCACTACGCCAACTCCGCCCAGGGTTAATTGTGACCCTGGCCCCTGTGTCCCTGTAGGCCATTGCCTCTTGTCCATTTATCAAAGGCTGATGCCTGTACTTGCCCAAGTTAGTGGGACTTACCAGTAAGGTGGCAATATCTATGCCACCATCACAGACCAAAACAGCCTGAGCTGGAGTCCTGAATAAGTCAGAACCCACCTCAGAACCCAAGGTTAACCCTACTTATCCCTTGGGGGCTGTACCACCACTTGTACTGGAGCTAGGGGTACAGTTGCCTTAGGGGCAGTGGTAGTATAAGTTTCCTTGGCTTTAGGGCAATCAGCATCCTTTGTCCAATGGGTCTTTACCTTACAGACATAGCACCAAGGTTTCTTCTTGCCTTTCTTGGATGTTTGTGACTCCCCCCTAGATGCAGGTTGTTGGGGCCCTTGGGAAGACTCTTTTTTATCGTTGCCCTTCTCCCCACCCTTACCTTGAGTTTTAGAAGAATCCTGCTTCTTCAGGTCACCACCATTACCCTGGTTTTTCTGCTTCGCCCTGGTTCTTACCCATTTGTCTGCCTTCTTTTCCAATTCTTGGGGAGAGGTCAGATCAGAGTTCACCAGGTACTGGTGCAAAAGCTGGTTCTGACAATTATTAAGGATCTGCTCCCTCATAATCAAATCGTACAATTCTAAGTAGTCATGCACTTTGCTGCCATGTAACCAACCTTCCAGAGTCTTAATGGCACAATCCACAAAATCTACCCAGTCTTGGGTCTGTGCTTTCTGGGTGTCTCTGAACTTAATCCTGTATTGCTCAGTGGTTAAGCCAAACCCATCAATCAGAGCACTCTTCAAAACTCAGTAATTATCAGCATCCTCTTCTCTAACAGTGAGGAGTGCATCTCTACCTTTGTCAGCAAAAAAGAGCCACAAGATTCCTGCCCACTGCTCTTGAGGGACCTTCTGAACTTTACCCACCCTCTCTAAAGCAGTTATCCTTTTGTGGATGTCATCCCCTACATGGTGGGGAGGGACAATCTTGCTCAGGTTCCTATGGTCATGAGAAGTTTCTCTAACACTAGGGACACTGTTGCTGCCACCATGGGACTCTAGTCCCAATTTCTTCCTAGCCCTCTGGACTTCTAGGGCCTCTTTGTCAAGGGCCAGCTGCTCTTGCCTGAATCTAAGCCTAGCTTTCTCAAGTTCAAGCATTAGGTATTCCAAAGAGTTCTCCCTCTTACTAGAAATGGAGGTCCCTGCTGAATGTCCTGAGGCATTGGTTTCTGCAGAGGAGGATCTAGACCTCCTTGGTCTAGTCTGCACTTTCCCAGGAGGAACAAAGGGGTCATCATCTCCACAGCTACCACTTAGAGAGCTTGTCTGGACTGGTGCAGGGTGTCCACTTACATTAGTGGACATCATATACCAGGCCAGCTTCTAACATTTGGTGGCAGCGGTGGGACCACCAACAAGCCTTGGCAAGTGCAACCAACGCAGAAGTCGAGGAAGGTGCAATGTCGGGACCAGAAAGGTCCAGGGGACTCACCACAAGCAGGGGATTCAGGGCAGGCCCCGAACAATGAGGGGAGCCCAAAAGAAACAAAAGTGACCCTCCAATGGACCCAGAGGCACAATTCAGGGGACCCTCCAAGGGGAGGGTCTGGACAGTGGAGAGATTACTCCCATGTCCTTTGTCCAGTTTTGCGCCAAAGCGGGAGCCAACGGCTCCCAGAGCTGTTTTGAACTGGACTATGCATGGGGATACCAAATGTGCCCCTCATTCAGACTGAGTGGCACTGGCAAGAGCACCCACCCTGCCCCAATATACTAAACCCTGTCTGGGAGGTGGTCATATCTCCCTGTGACAGGATGCCTATTGTTCTGCCTTCCCCTGCTCGAGCTTGGCTCAGCAGCAGGATGGCAGAATCGTGTCTCTGGTCGGCAGCAACCATTTTGTGTTGTCCAGGTCAAGAAGGCTGGTACCAGGAGCACTGAGAGCCTAACGGAGGGCTCTTCTAGTGCTTGGAATCATACCTCCCACACCGTTTATGGTGTGGGGGTATGATTCTAACGTGTTTGAAACCAAACATGATAGGATTCGTTGCAGCCAGTTTCAAGATGGTCACAGCTTAATTACGCAATGCCCCTCTATATAGTATATGGCTGCTTCACTTACAACCCGAGAGAATGGACTCCGTAGGCTGTAGGGGTGTCCTGCTCATGTCAGGGCACCCTCACACGTAGAACCAAGCACCCTGCCTTCAGGATTGAGAAGGCCTGCTACACGGGTGACTTATAGGTTTTAAGTGCAGTGACCCCAGATATAGTAAACCTATACCTGTAGTAAGTGGTGCTAGCACCAGCTTACACAGGCTGCAATTGCAGGCCTGTAGTTTCATTTTTAATGGTCTCCCATGGATGGCATAATGCATGCTTCAGCACATGGGGGACCCCTCGGGTACCTATGCCTTGAGTACCTTAGAACCATATACTAGAGACTGATAAGGGTACCCCAGTATCCAATCTGGGATGTACCTGAGTACTGAACATACCAATTTAAGGGAGAAAGCAGATAGACTGGGGTCCTGATTAGCAGGTATACAGTCAGACTAGTCAGGAACAGCTTAGCACCAGACAAAAAGTGGTGGTAACCATAAAAGCAGATCCTACTTTCCTACAGGGATTGTCCCTAAATGCTTTGAGGGTGATGATATCACTAAATGGTTCATTGCATTTGAGAGTGCCTGTTTTGGGAGACAGGTCCACAGGAAACTGTGGAGTGCTATCCTGTGGGAAATGTTCTCAGGGGAGTTGAGGGATCAACTCCTGACACTCAATGAGAAAGATGCTACATCCTTTGACTTCATGAAAGGTACCCTGATTAAGGGATTTGGATTCAGCACTGAGGAGTATAGGATCAGGTTCAGGGAGGCTAAGAAAATCCAAGGCCAAACCTTGGTGGATTTTGTTGATTTCTCAGTGAAAAAACTAGGAGGTTGGTTAGATGGTAACAATGTACATGATTTTGAAGGGTTGTATAGTTTGATAATGAAGGAGTACCTTTGAAGTAATTGTCACCAAGAGAAACTACATAAATTCCTGGTAGACCTAGGTCCACTTTCTCCTCAAGAATTGGGGAAGAAGGCAGACCACTGGGTCAAAACAAGGGTGACCAAAACTACCTCTGGTGGGGGAGATCACAAGAAAGAGGCTGACCCCTCCCCCCTCCAAGGGAAAGAGAGTAATCCTAAAAATAAAGTCTTCTCCAGGCTCCCGAAAATCTGCTCAGGAGGGTGGGCCTAGAGACCCTTCACAGTCAAAGTGTAGGTACCAGGAGAAGAACTGGGATCCCAACAAGGCTTGGTGTCACAACTGTAAGGCATTAGGACTTCGAAGTACAGACCCTAGCTGAAAAAAACAAGCAAAACGCCTCTAGGCAATGTTCATTACCTGCAGTTGATAATGTCCAGATGGGATCCCAGGTGTAGCCTGACCATGTCAGTGACTCCACTGGGGAAACATTAGTCTTTGAGGGAGGGGTAGAGTTATCATGTGCTGTCTGGCCCACTAATATGAAAAAATACAGGCAGTTCCCATTGATTAATGGGAATAGAGTAGAGGCCTTGAGAGATACTGGTGCTAGTATAACAGTGGTGACCCAGCAACTGGTCCACTCAGATCAATACCTGATTGGAAGGGCCTATCCAGTCACCAATGCTGACAATGTCACAAAGATCCATCCCATGGCCATGGTATCTTTTGAATGGGGGAATAGTTAGAAAGAAGGAAGTGGTCGTGTCCCCAACTGCCTCTGAAGTCTGTCTGCTTGGAAATTATTTAGAGACTACCCCATGGGCTGAAGGTGAACTGAGGACCCATGCAAGCATGTTAGGTCTCTCAGAATTGGGTTTTGTGTCAACCAGAGCACAGAGCAGAGCTCAAAGTGACAAAGAGGTGCTGGATCCTGAAAGAGTGGACCAGCCCTCCAAGAGAAATGGCAAGAAGAATGGGAGACCAGCTTCTAAACAGATCCCAAGTCAGAACCCTTCTTCTCAGGAAGAGGACTTGTTATCCTCAGAGGGAACTGAGCCTGAAGAGGTTGGGCCTTGCCAGGCAGATCTCCTGGGCCCAGGGGGACCCTCAAGGATGGATATCTGCCAGGGACAAGAACCCTGTTCTACTCTTGAGAGCCTGAGGCAGGAAGCTGCTGCACAGGAAAAGGGTGATATCAGTTGCACCCACAGGGAATATTGGGAGGAGGGACTCCTATACACTGAGTCCAGAGACCCCAGACTTGGTGCACACAGAAGAGTGGTAGTACCTCAAAAGAGTAGAGAGTTTCTCCTTACTTTGGTCCATGATATCCCCTTAGCTGGGCACCTTGGTCAGGATAAAAGGTGGGGTAGATTGGTCAATCACTTCTACTGGCCAGGGATGTCCCAGAAGGTGAAGGACTTTTGCCAGTCCTGTGTCATCTGCCAAGCCAGTGGCCAGGCAGGAGGCCATTGGAAGGCACCCTTAATTCTACTTCCAGTGGTTGAGGTACCCTTTGAAATGATATGGGGTCAACATTGTTGGCCCCTGGACCCTCAAACTGCCTCAGGGAACACATATATTTTGGTGGTAGTGGATCATGCCACCGGGTATCCTGAAGCTATTCCCGTGAAAGCCACTACTGCCCAGTAGTGGCAAAAGCCCTCCTTGGTATCTTTACCAGGGTTGGTTTTCCTAAGGAGGTATTATCAGACAGAGGTACAAACGTCATGTCTGCATCCTTATAACACATGTGGGAGGAGTGTGGAGTGACTTACAGGTTCACTACACCATACCACCCAAAAAACAATGGTACGGTGGAGATAGTCAACCAGATATTGAAAATAATGAATGGTGGTTTCCCTGAAAAACTCAAAAGGAGATAGGATGTCCTACTTCCATGCCTACTTTTTGCCTACATGGACGTGCCACAGAAGGGAGTGGGGTTCTCACCTTTTGAACTTCTGTTTGGGCACACTATCATAGTTCCTCACAGTCTTAACAAGGAAGGATGGGGGAAGCCTCTCAAAGAGTCAAAACAAGACATAGTGGACTATGTGCTTGGCTTTCATTCCAGGATAGGTGGATACATGGAGAAAGAAAGCCAAAAAAGTTCAGGCCAGCCAAGAGCTTCAAAATCAGTGGTATGCCGAAAAGGCTGCCTTGGCAGAATTGAAACCAGGGAAGAAGGTATAGTTATTGAAGCCTGTGGCCCCTAGGGCCTCCAGGATAAGTGGTGCACCCTACCCTGTCCTTGAAAGAAAAGGGGAGGTCACCTATCTGGTGGACCTTTGTAGTTGTAAGCACCCCAAAAGGATGATACATGACAACCGCCTGAAGCCCTATTATGAAAGAGCTAATGTGACCAAATGTGACCATGCGCATGGTTACATATGAGGGTTAGGAAGCTGAGAGTGAACCTCTCCCTGATCTCCTCTACAGGAATCCCAAAATTGGGTCTGTTGATGGCGTGGTCTTATCAGACACCTTCACTGACCAACAGCAAGATGACTGCAGGCAAGTCCTAAGTCAGTATGCTGAGCTCTGGTCTCTGACCCCTGGTCAGTCTAGCTTGTGCACCAATGATGTGGACACTGATGACAGACTACCTGTCAAAAACAAAATTTACAGGAAGTCTGATCATGTCAGAGAGAGCATCCAAGCTGAAGTAAGCAAGATGGAATTGAGTGTCATTGAATCCTCACAGTGCCCCAGGGCCAGCCCAGTTGTCTTAGTCCCCAAGCCTCACTCCAAGGGTGAAAAGAAAGAAATTAGGTTTTGTGTGGACTATAGGGGCCTCAATGCTGTGACAAAGACTGCATGCACATCCAATTCCTAGGGCAGAAGAATTGATTGATAGGTATGTGGCAGCCAATTATCTGAGGAACATGAACAACCTGTTGCTTTCATAAGCAGGAGACTACTCCCCAGACAGCAGCATTGGAGTGCCATAGAGAGGGAAGCCTTTGCTGTTGTCTGGGTCCTGAAGAAGTTGAGGCCATAGCTGTTTGGCACTCACTTCCTATTTCAGTCAGATCACAGGCCTCTCCAGTGGTTACAAAAGATGAAAGGTGAAAATCACAAACTGCTAAGGTGGTCCATCTCCCTACAGGGAATGGACTTTACAGTGAAACATAGACCTGGGACTGCCCAGGCCAATGCAGATGGCCTTTCTAGGTTCTTCCACTTAGAAGATGAACACTCTCCAGGGGAAAGTTAGTTTCATCCTTTTTCAATATGGGTGGAGGATCATGTGAGAAAGTGCCTCTTTTGACATGGTTAGCCCCCACTTTTTTGCCTGGTATTTGATGTGGTTTTGATTGTAGTGCACAGGTCCCCTGTGCCAGTGCTTCTTCCCAAAAACCTGTTCCACAATTGGCCCTTCAGACCCCTGTAAGTCCCTAGTAAATGGTACCTTCGTACCTAGTGCATTGGGACTGGATAGGGACTTCTCACCTAGGCCAGGCAAACTGCCACTACAGAATGCATGGCCTGGTGCAGACAAAGTGACAAAGTCGACATGGCTCACTGCCTGTGTGTCATGCTAACTAGCACTGCCTAAGATATAGATAAGTGACCCCTCTAGCAGGCCTTACCAGCCCTAAGGTAGGGTGCACTATATCCCAGGTGTGGGCATAGCTGCATGAGCAGTTATGCCCCTACAATATAAGGGTCTATTCCTTAATAATGTAAGTGACAGGGAAGCCATAGAAAGTACGTAGGCTGAAAACTCAACAACTCGAGTTCCACAGCACCAAGATGGCGTCACAGAACACAGGAGCGTTTGGTACCAAACTACTCCTCTCAATAAACCTGCACTGATGCCAGTGTGGGATTTATTGCAACATGTACTCAGAGGGTACCTCAGAGGTGCCCCCTGAAAACTTGCTGACCCTGGTGTGGTCACTGACTGGCTTTAGGCAGCCTGCCACACACAGACATGTTTCTGGACCCCTGGGTGGAGAGCCTCTGCTCTCTGGGACCAGAAAAAATGCACATCCTGGGCGGAAGTGTCACACCTCCTTCCCCAGGATGGGCACAGTGCTCGAAGGGGAAGCTTCAAAAGCCTGCCGCCTTTGTAATGTGACCCCCAGCCTCTGCTGCTAGCAACAGATGGCAGCCTCTGGTTTACACCTTCACTTTGGACAGGAAAACCGGCGGGAAAACTTAGAAAGACTAGGAGGTGGGCCCACCTTTGCCAACTCCACACCTCAGGTGAAGGAGGTGAAGTTTAAGCACAATTTTTGGTCCCCTCCATCTTGAAGATGAGGGGACTCTTCTAATCAGGACTAGGACTATGCCCCCTCCCACAGGAGGGTAGCATAATAGCTGGTGTAGTCACCCCAGGTAAGGTGCTTATTGGCCCTAACCGTTACTCCCTTAAAATGTCTCCTAAATCTAGTATTTAGGAGGTTCCATCAGACCTTTAAACTAGTTACCTGCAATCTAAGAAGAAGGACGAAGAAGATGACATGCAGCGAAGCCTAAAGACGAGTACTGACTTGGCCCCTACCGGTCTGTCTCCAGCCTCCAAGACCCTATGAGAAGACAACGCCTGTCCTGCAGCCAGCAACTTCCAGAAACCCGAAGAAAGACTGCCTGAACTTTTAAAAAGACCAGAACTCCAGAGGTCAGTGGTTCTGTCCCCAAGAATCTAACATCAAAGACCCCAGTGCCAGCTGGAACGGGAAGTCCTGACCACTCTGCACCCAGCAACTACTGCCCATGTCCAGGTGGCCCACCGACCCAGAACAGGTTCCCCAGCAATCCTGACCTCACTTCCAGCGTTGGCTGACTCCTCTTTGACTCCACAACGATACCTGCAGCCTGCTCTGGTACTAAGAATCCGACATCTAGAGGCACCTCTGCACCTGAAGCCCCCTGGCTTTGGTGAGCTGAATCGATGGTGCCACTATGACCCCCTACATCTCTACTTACCTCTGCTGTCACTGGTCTCCCTCCTGTAAACGCCGGTGCAACGCCTGTGGCCCGTTTGTCCGAAGCAAGTTTTTCATTGAAAAGCATTAGGCGCCCGATGCTGAATTTGCACCCTGCAACCGGTCACCCCTGTGCCGCTGGTAGTTTATGTTTGGTGCTGCTTTGTGCCCCTCCACGTGCTTGTTGTTCCCCCAAAGCTTGGCCCCTGCAACCGATTTACCTACCTGCAAGCATTGAAATATATTGGGCCGAACTCTGATTTTGATCTCTACAAAGGGCCACCCCTGTGCCGCTGGTCGTGCAGTTTTGGTACTCACCTGACCCTTGCCCCTTGCTGCCCTTTGGTCCCGAAGACTGGAACTGTAAGTCGGGTACTTTCCTGTATAACCACATTATTGTTTTTCTCCATAGGATAACATTGAACTCTTTGAAAATTGCGCTGTCGACTTTTGAAACTGAAAAGTAGTTTTATCTAAAAACGTACTTACCTCATTGCGAAGATCTTGGTCTTAAAATAAAACTCAAATAACGCAGATTTTTATAAAATTGATGTGAATCTCCTTTTTGAGTTGTGTGTCCCTTATTGGTCAATGCTCTGCAATAAATCTCGTACCCTCCTCGTTAGGCCAAAGACTGCTCGCCACCACTACCATTAATAAAGCACCTTGGGTTTGCATTAAGCCCTGTACACTTTTGGTGGAATCTCTGGACTCTGTGCAAGGTATAACCACCTAGTGGTATACCGTATACAGAGCCAGCTTCCTACAGTGAATATGTAGCAACTGTGTAGTAGTAAGACTACGTGTGTGATGCAAGTGTAAGTGAATGGGTCAGTGGGATGCATTTTGCATGGTGTGATGGAGAGTAGATATAGCTTCTGTCCACAGTGGGCATTAATTGACTGCATCCCTGTGTATGGAGGACGGAGACCCAGAATTGGAACGATGGAGAATGCAGAAAAAGGCTACCCAAAGATATTTTGTGAGGTCCTTTTAAGCAAAGGGGTGATGATTGTTCTTCATGAGTGGCGATATATGGTAGATAGTAGGAGTAACATGTAGGTCATAGGTTTCTTTGTTAAAGGTGTTGAAGTTTCTAACCAGGGCTGCCCTTTTGTGTGTGCCTGATGACAGTTTAGGAATGCTGGCGACAACCAGGTGCTGTGATATCAAGCATCATTATGTTGTTGTTTTGGATCCTTCTTCTTGGAGCAAGCCCAACAGTGATATTTGAAAAGAATTCACCCCAAATCAGTTCTTACCTTAATATTGGATCCACGTTCCCCGTCGAAAAAATGAGTATTAAAGTGGAACTGTGAAATGATTGATCTGTAGGTCACAAGAATGAAGATAACAATATGTCTCTATTTATTCACTGTCTACTTTCTTACACTATTTAGAATAAAGTCAATGAATAAAAGTCTCTATGAGCTTCCTTTCTTCTGTTTTTGTATGCCTATATATCTTTTTCTGATTTACTTAGAAAATTCGTCCAGATTCCAATGGCATTCAGTTCATTTATTTATAGTTCCATTGCTTTGTCTGTGGCTCCTCAACAGAATACTTCCTCTGATAGCCCAACAGAGTAGAAGCTACAGAAGGAAAGACCTTATACTGTCTACTCTGTTTAGAGTAAAACCTGGTTGTAAGGGGCAGGGAAAAAATAATGACCCTATCTCCCTGTGAGGAAACTCCCAGCAAGCGGGAACATCTGCTTTTTTTGTTTTTCAAAAACAAACTCCCACTTTCAGAGATTGTTTTTCAAAATTTTTTTTTTTTAAAGGTTTGCTGGCTGGCCATCATCTCTGACAGTAGTTCTTCAAATGTTTTGTGCATAGACAGGAACTGCCATGACAGCAGCTCCTGTCAATGTAGAGGGTTGTTCACAGTGCCAGCAGATGACTTTAGTGGGTGGCGGTCCCTCAGGATGCAGAGGTATTGTCCTTCACCATCCTGACAGAGTTAACTCTGTCCTTGAAACTCTAATCAGGCTAAAAGGTTTTCTTCCTTCTATCCTAGGTTGAAATGAAGCCTCTCAATTTTACTGTGTTGGCCACTTCATAAGGAGCCCTATGCTTCCTATTTTGATAGAATCACCCTAAATATTAGATGGCTGTATGTCACTGAGATACAACATTTCCAGTTTTGGTTTTTGCTTTTACAAATCTTGGCTTTTAGGTGTTTTAGTCTGATTTGTTTAATTGAACTGACCAGAATTATTAATTTCAGAGTGCACCAGGTTGCGGCATAAAAAGAGGTGTTCTGATAACATGGAGCCTTTTGGAAATCCTATTTCTGGTCCTGGTATATTCTCATGGCTTTGTGAGTAAAAACGAGTACATAGCTTTAGAAGAGTAAACTGCTTTAACTAGTCATGTAAAGGTTCCAGTCATGTTTATCATTAGTCACCTCTGCAGGTACATATTAAGGAATAGGAACATTTGTGGAGTATACGCCAGCTCCATTAATGACTCCCAAGTTGGTATGTCTTGGCCCGTAATGCAGTGCATTCTGTGCCATGTCTGTCAAAGTAACTTGGAAACATTGAAAGATTGTGGGACCTTCAAAGCTGTATGTTAGTGCCTGCATCTAAGCCAGTTTTAGCACTATGGGCTTCAAGTCTCAAAATCACAGGAATTGCGATCACAAAAGTATTAATCGTTATGTTCAAATCCTTTTTTATGAGTTGGTAAATTATTTCGACAAGTAAAAGGACTTTTGTGATTATTTCCAAATTGGAATAAGGAGGTTTCATGAAAGGGATTTCCTCCCTTCCCCTTCTAATTCTGAAAGGAATTTATTGATAGTTTGCGACTGCAATTACTGTAGCAAACCACTGATGCATCAACAACCCCCGAGTTTGGGTGGTAACTAATTTCAAAGGGTTCCCTTAGTACTCCTTGCCCTTTGGGAATCATGCTGCCAGCATCGGGGGGGGAGAAATCTTCCATTGCTGATTTTTTTAAACCATCACTGGCTCCTTCAGGGAACAACCCCTGGTTTGAAAAAAATTAAGTTTCTATTTTGGAATGCAGTCATGAACATGAGGGTGTGCTGTCCCTTGCAGGCCATCAGCTCTGTGATTACAGCCAATCAGAGAGGGTCACAATTTGGCACCTGCCTAATGAATATTAATTAGGAAGGTCGTTCTACAAGCCCATGTGATTCAGTATTTTGTGAACTGACTGAACATAACATATTTTGGTTTGCAAAATACGATTCTATTCGCAAAAAGTATGTTTATGATTTGTGACTACTTTTTACGAATTAAATAATAATACATCAGGACCCTAACTTTCATAAGGAATACAGTAGATCATGAGGGCTATTTAGCCAGCTGTTGGATAAATATTAACATTTATTTTCTACTTGCTAGGCTACTGATCAAGTAATATAACATTTCTGTTATTTATACAGCAGTCACACAAATAATTAAGTTTAATAGCTATTTACATGGCTGTTGGCCAAGTAGTACATGTCTGATGTTTTGCCAGCAGCTGGGAAATGAGTGAATTTCTTTTTCTTGATCGCTTGCCAAATAGTACAACACATCTGCTATTTAGCCAGGTAAATAGTGAAGATTTCAAGTTATTTGTACGGCTGCCAGCCAAACAGTGCAGACTGTTTACTATTTTGCCACCGGCTGGGTAAATGGTGAAGTTTCTCTGCTAATTTCAAGGCCAGCAGCCAAATATTAAATCATTTCTACTATTAAATAGCAGAGAAAATTCACTATTAACCTGGTGACTGGGTTAATAGCTACTACCTTATTTTATTGTGAGATACCCTAACTCCAATGGAGCTATTATTCGCTTCTTTCCAACTACAGCATGCCTGTCCACATTCCATCTTTTTCAGGTTTGGCGTTATGAATGCCTCTTAAGGAATTGAAATTCTAAATCAATTTCAGAGGCTAAAAATTGTTGAGAAAAAGAAAAATGCATGTATGCTTCAAAAATGTAGTTTAGCTTTTTCATCATGCAGTTTGTGTTTTCATTTGGGCATTGTTAAATAGATTAAAACAATATTAAGTAACTTGAAGTGGATACACTGGTGGTCAGACCGTCTACAGTTGTGAGGTGGGTTTGAGACAGAAGGATGACCTAAAGGGAATAGAGCATTTTGGAAGAATTGTAATTGGTATTTCCACAAAGCTAGAGGAACAACTCTAGTGCTGCTTCTGCATCCTCCTACGACCTCCCTGAGGATGAGCCTAGCAGTCTAAATTGTTTAGCTTAAGGATTGCTCCACAAGGGTACGGGAGAAGGGCAAGATGGCGTCCACTGGATGGACGTGTGAGTGAGTAGCTCCCCTGCTGTTTTCCCCCTCCCTCTTTTGCTGCGGGTAATGGGTCGAGAAGTACAGCACGGCACGACTTGCGGAAAACTCAATGGAGGACAAAATCATGAATCTTTATCAAGTGAAAAGTGAAAAGTGCTCACGCTGAGAATATTTTAGTGGAAACGCTGAGTGGGAGACCTCCTCGGCAAGGAGTGTTTACCTGCTGCTTACGCCGGCAGTGGTAGTGGAAGAACAGGCAAATGTGACGGCATTGCTATCGGCTTCGCCATCGGCAGAGCTGGAAGACAGGTGTGCCTAGGCTGCAGCGAAGTGATGGAGAGACAACGAGATTGGTGGAAGACTGGAGAGAACAACTAGTGTGAGCACTGAGTGAAGTCGCTGTCGGCAGGCATGACCAGGTACTGCTTTTTGCTGAACATACTTGTGGTGGAGGAGTAGGCAGCGGTAACGGTATCAGCATCATCAGCGCTGTAAGGGAGGTGTGTTCTGGCAGTGGTGAAGCGGTTGGTGGTTGGAGGCCCGCATCATCAGTTCTGGACGCCAGTGTGGACGCTGACGCCGATATGCCTCCCAAGACTGCCCGTGACGGGAAAACCAGAGTTACGATCGAAGCTGCAGTAGTGAATAGAGCAGCTGCTGCGGGAAGGAATACTAGGGCGGCTTTGGAGGGAGCAGTAGGCTTCATGGACGATTTACTGCAAGGAGGTGAGCAAGGGGTGGAGAATAAAAAAATACCCCAAATATTTTTGGCTGTTAATAAAAAAAAACAGTTAACCCTGCATGTGTCTAAGGCTGTTACTGAGAAAAAGCTAGAGGGAGGAACTGGCAAGTTGGAAATCGTCGGGGCTAGCGCTGTAGACCAGGGGAGATCTATCTTGGAAGATGAGGTTGGACATACTCAAATAGAGCCTGAACAGAGTGCCATGGGTATTTGTACTCCGGGAGAGTCTGGGGTAACGATTGAACATAATAATATGATGATAAAAAGGCCTCATGAGAGAGACTGGAAAGTAAAACCCGCTCAGGATACTCCTGTTGAGGACAGGTTTGGAGATAGCGGTGCGGTGGAAGCTGAGCCTGGAGTAACTGGCGATGCTGTTAGTAGAGAGAGCGATTCAGGGGAGAAGTTTTTTTCCCTCTCTGATCCCTCGGATATTTCAGATGATGACTGCGAATTAGGTCAAAAATCAGGCTCATTGGAGGGATCAATAATGAGTATTGGCAGTGATACAAATTTGGAGGATGAGAACTTTGAGCTAGCCACCGTACGTAAGCAAGTCCCAATAAGGGAGAAAGTGCTACAGACAGAAGTGGCGAAGGGTTTGCGGTGGGATTATACTTCATCAGTTGAATCAACTCCCGAAGCTGTAACATCCCCCAATCAGGTTACGAGTGGTTTAGTAGAAAAATCAGACAAAGAGATTTCCCTGGAGTCAATCTACCAGTGTATTTTAGATCACAGAGTGGAGACACGTACAGAGAATTTAAAAACTCATACGGCTTGTTGCAAACTTCAGAACACAGTAAGTTGGATTGCCAAAGCATGTAATGAATTCACGGAGAGAATGAATGAGGCTGAGGCACGAATATCTATAGTGGAGGATGAAATGGTGGCACAGAAAGCAGCTACAGAAGCTATCAGCGCTCATAAAGACGACACACAACTTAAACTTGTGGACTTGGAGAATAGGCTTCGGAGGAATAATCTCAGAATATTAGGAATACCAGAGGGGGTGGAGGGGCAGGATATTCGCAAGTTTGTGGTGGAGTTGTTTACGGAGGCTTTTCCTGAACTGTCGGCGTGGAACTGGGCCAGTGAAGTGCAAAGAGCGCACAGGTTTCCATTTAAGCAACAGGTTGTGAAAGGAGGGCAATCTGAATTGAGGCCAAGGGCGATTCTGATCTGTTTGAATAACTTTTTGGCACGTCAGGCCGTTTATTATCTTGCATGCCCAGATAGTAAGAAGGTGGGGAAGGGCATGCAATTTTTTGTTAGACTCGATTATTGCCATCATACGGTTGAGAAAAGATGGCAGCTGCGTCAATTAATCACTCCCTTCCAGGGTAAGGGGGCACAAGTTTTTTTGTTAAACCCAGCCACACTTAAAGTAATCTGTAAGGGGCAAACATGTTTCTTTATCTCAGAAGTGCAAGCTAAGGATTATTTGATGTCTATTTGAGCAGACCTATTGTTATGTAACCAAGTTTCTTTTATTTCTGGCTTTGAATTAATGTTGTAGGGAGACATAAGAAGATGTATGTGGATGTAGTAACAAAATTAAGGTAGCATAGTTAATGTCTCCTTAGGAAGTAGCAATGTTTTGGTTTTTGATTACAATTTAGCCAGGTATGTGTTGGAGGAGTGGGCGAACACAGGGTTGCAAAGTCACTTTCCATCACAAGGGCCATGAGCCCTATTGCCTGTGTATTGGGGGAAGGGTAGAGGGTGGGGAAGGGCCGAGTTGGGGGCACGGGGGTGGGAGTGAGTGGGGGGGTCGGGGCGGGGCATGGGGAGAGGGGGAGGGTTCAGGTAGGGGGAAAAATTCAATCCATAACAATAAAAATATGATTTTCACATGTACTATTATATATATATCAAACGTTTGATGTATATGTTGGTAAGACACCTTATAAGATATGGTGGATAAATTGAGGGATCATGGGCTATGCATCTGTTCATTTAATGTTTGTGGCTTAAATATTAATAGTAAAAGGCAACGGGTTGCTGCTGATTTGCGGTTAATGAAACCGGATATTGTATGTGTACAGGAAACACATATACCCTGGGGAAAACGTATGGTCTTGAAAGAACTTGGATTTAGCTTAGCGGTGGCATCCCGACAGACTATTATGACTAGGGGGGTGGCTATATTGGTTCGACAGGGATTAGGCATGATTGGGAAGACAATGGCAGATAATTTTGGGAGGTGGGCCATTGCAGAATGTGTAATAGATGGGATGAAGGTGGTCATATGCACTGTGTATGGTTCAAACTTTGATGAAGCAGAAATACTAGCAGGATTGAATGTCGAGTTAGCAATGTGGGGCACTCCGCTGATTTTATGTGGAGATTTTAATATTCATGTGGAAGGGAAGGAGTGGGATCCTAATAATAAAAAGTATGAAGGTCGAAAACCTAAGTTCTTTAAAGCATTAAGGCAATTAATCTTGGATCATGGATTAGTAGATGTGTGGCCAATCTTAAATTATATGGATCCGGGATACACTTTTTACTTGCATCCTCACCATAAGTTAGTAAGACTTGACTATGTTTTTATGTCAAGACAATATATGGTGGGAGCAAAAATGCAGGTATGGCCTAGGATTACGGCGGATCATGGCCCATTGTTATTAGATGTTAATTTGGTTATTCAAAAGAGGGTGGGTAGGGCCTTTACGTTTGATAGGAAGCTTTTATGTGATAGTTCTTTTGTAGAACATATGAAAGCCTGGAGTATACAATTCTTAGAAGTTAACAGAGGATCCACCTCTAAGGTATGGTCTGGGATGCTATGAAGGCTGGTTTGCGGGGTGAGACAATCAGTTATGGGTGGGGTAAGAGGAAACAACATCAGGATATGATGCGACGACTCTTGGATGATCTTAGCAGGGCAGAACAGGAACTTATGCAGGAAATAAGAAGGGGGACTGATGCTAACGAAATACAATCTAAGATAGCCTGTTGCAAAGCCAAAATCAATAGTGTCTGGAGTAAGGATATTGCTAGGCAATTTAAGACATATAAAGAGAAAAGGTATGAATTTGGAGAAACTACAGGGTGTTGTTTGGCGCAGCGGCTGCGGGTTAAACAATCGCAACAGAAAATAAATGCATTAGTGGATTCGGCGGGGAATATGGTAGAGACTATGGAGGGTATATTGGGAATCTTCCAAGCATTTTATAAAGAATTATATTCACAGGATGAGGGGAGTGAACAAGCTATTAAGGTTTTTTTGCAAAAACTAGATTTATTAAAATTAGGACAAGAGGAGCAGGAAGCGCTTGATGCCTTGATAACCATGGAAGAGTTAGAGGAAGCAGTGGGGTCGTTGGCCCGGGGAAAAGCAGCAGGGCCAGATAAATTACCACTTGAGGTATATCAAATGTTGTTTCAGGTGCTTAAGGAGGATATGTTGGCTGTCATGCAAGAGGCACCGGCCGGAAATTCGCCACCATCATGGGATGAGGCCAATATAGTGGTGTTTAAAAAAAAAGGTAAACCATCAGAACTACCAGGGTCCTATAGGCCAATCTCTTTGTTAAATGTGGATGGTAAAATATATGCCAAACTTTTAGCCACTAGGTTGGCGAGGGTGATTACGCCTTTGGTTTCTATATATCAGCATGGGTTTATACCAGGCAGGAGCACGGTCAACCATATAAATAGAGTAGTTACCTTGATAGACTATGCTAATGTACATCATGATAGGTTGGGATTGATATTCCTTGACGCAGAGAAGGTGTTTGACCGTGTTTCCTTGCCTTTTCTATGGGCTGTTTTACATAAGTTGGGGTTTGGTCCGGGCTATATTCGAGCCAGTTCAACGATGTATACAGCACCCAAAGCTAGGATATGTGTAATGGGTAAAGAATCGGAATCGGTGTTTATAACTAGGGGAACAAGGCAGGGCTGTCCCTGCTCCCCACTGTTATTTGCATTGTATATTAATCCGTTTTTGGGTATGCTTGAAAATAGTAATAGGATCAGCTCCATGACCTGTGGGCAATACCAAGTTTGAGCTTTAGCTTATGCAGATGATATTCTGGTGGCAACATCGGATCCAGTGCAAGCAGTTGAAGAGATAGAAAATCTTGCCCAAGTATTTGGGGAGGTGTCAGGATATAAATTAAATCCCACAAAAACTCAGATAGTGTGTACAAAGGAAGCGTGCCCTGGGGATCCTCGGGTAGTAGTTGAGGCTACATACTTGGGTATTAAAATTAGGATGGATCTGCAGGAGTTAGTAGAGGTTAATTGGGGAAGTATAGTTGTAGGGGTTCAACAGTGGTTGGATCGATTGGAGTGTTTGCATCTTTCGTTAGTGGGAAGGTGCAATGGCCTTAAGATGTGTATTCTCCCTAAGGTTATGTATTACTTAAGAGCAGTACCATTAGAGTTAACCCGAGTACAATTGCAAAAAATGCAAGCTATAGGGGATAGGTTTTTGTGGGGACAAAGAAAAGCCAGGAGGGCCTTTAAGTATATGATGCTACCACGGGATCGTGGGGGCTGGGCTGTACCCAACTTTGCATTCTACTATTATGTTTGCCTCTTGCAAAATATGAGGATATTACTAACAGGCGAGGAAGTAGAAACACTGGCAGAAACACCGTCAATATATCAGTTACTGTTGGGGTCAGAGGCGAGAAATTGTTTATATAAATTCTGGGAGCTAAGTTATTTTAAAAGGACACGATTTAAAGTAGTATCTGCGGCATATAAAGTTTGGAAGTCGGTTAGGAAGAAGGTAGGGATATCAGCGATATGTTATTATACTCCCACAAACACTACTTCAATGTTGCCGGCTATATTTTGGGATCTAAGAATGGAGAAATGGAGGGCAAAAGGGATTAGGCAACTAGGTGATTTATTTGAGGAGGAAGTATTTGTTTCATTTAAAATGCTAGTGGATAGATTTGGGTTGCAAAAAAAAATTTTTTTTAAATACTTACAAATCCGAGATTATTTTATGAAAAAGCAAAAGCAGGAGGGGATGAAAACCTGCCCTCTTGTTGAGGGAATCAGGCAAAGAGTTAAAATCGGTGTATTGTATGATATATTGATGGATCTACAACAGGATGATATGGAGATGCAGGATAGGAACTGGTGTTCTTGGTTACAACAGGATGGTTTGTATATGCAGGAATCAATAGATGTTGCGGAAATGATTTTGGTGTCAGCAAATTTGAAAGCCCAACATTTTAAGACACTATTCAATTTGTATTATACACCTTTAAAGATGATGAAATGGGGGGCTCGAATGATGGGAGATGTTTTAGGTGTGCGATGGAGAGGGCGGATATCACCTATATTTTTTATGGGAGTAGCTACCTAAATCAATGGAGGGGGCATATTGAGGGGTTTCTTTCAGAAATTACCGGTGTTAATGTGCAGATAACGATGGATATAATGTTAACAGGAATTGGAGATCCCCTTAAACTGGGTGAAGTGTGCTATCCATTTAGATATTTGATATTCATAGCAGTGGCGGTAGCTAGACTATGTGTTGTGTCATTATGGCGGCAGCAGGAAGCCCCCTCTTTTGAAATGTGGCGGGCCAAATTTTATAATATTTTTAATTTGGAATTTAGTTTATATTCCTTGAAATCTAGGCAAAATCAAAAGTTGGGTACTCAGATATGGGGGCCTATGATGGAGCACATGAAATGAGAAAGTTATATAATGGATATCAACATATACTGGTTTGCTTGATTGTTTTATTATTTGCTTATATATGATATCGTTTTTTGAGGGTTTATGTACATATGTAACTGATCTTGATTGATTGATATTTGTTATGGATTGAATAAATAATAATAAAAAAAAAAACAGAAGGCGATGGTACTAGAATATTGTAACCAAAATATCATCTGACATAAATATTGTATCCTAAACATCATTTACAAAGCTGTCAACCCAATGGAGGTATTAAAGGAAAATCTAAACCCAGTAGGACAATATTTTTGGAAACGATGTTAATAACACAAAATTTCTGTCAGTTTGTATGTTTGGTAACGATGATCAAACTTACAACCATATGAAAGACATTTACTTGTAAATGAGATGCTCCCTGACAACACACGCAACCCACCAGGCATCTGCATACCACTTGCCTTTGTGTTTCTTATGTTCCTTTGTCTCTTGTATAGAGATGGTGTGTATGGTCCTTCTTTCCCCAAACTGCCCTCTCATACTTCTCTATCTAACTCCAACAATCTATTTTTGTCCAAAAAGATGGTTTGAGACTTATGGTAGACTGCAGGTCAAGGTGGCTGTCTAATTTAGAGATCAGCCATCTGGCACTTTTATACCCTCTCCCACTTCATCTCCCTTGGGCCCTGCAGTCTTGTGTGCTGGATGCAGACGGAGGTGCAATCCAAGTCAATATGCACTGACCACTTTACTTTTGCACCTTAGGAGGCCCTGACCAAGACTTATGAGTGGTATATGCCATGGAGCAGTTTGCTCGTAGAGAGAAAAATAACTTTATATTGCTTGAGAGTGGGCTCCAGCATGCTGTTGCAGGGGCACTGGATGGGTGCAATGTTGGGCCAGCAGTAGAGCCAAGAGGTTGTGATAGGGTGTGGTGGAACACAGCCCTGATAAGCAGACTACTGATGCTGTTTGAATGAGGGGAACGTTTGAGAGGGCACCTGGGTAATACAGGCAGCTAAAATGGCAGTCCCTAGGGGTGGTTTAACAGATCACATTACACAGGCATTGTTGGAAAACATCAGGGTGGCCAATACAAAAGCCCATAGCACCCCACCCCCTCCCCCGATAGTAAATGCACATGAAAGATATAGTGTCAGTGAAGGGGCTTAGAAATGACGTTCCCTACCTGGAGAAATCTTCCTATTACTGGATGAAACCATGATCTCTTCCCTGTGATTCTCTGTGAGATGAAGGCTCTTGATAACCGGTGGTCCTTCCCCCATAGACATCACTTCCATGTGTGGTAAAAGGGAAAAATTGTCCTCTCCCTCCTGATACCAATGAAAATCAGGATAGAATGCATAGGCTCATCGCAAACTATGCCTACATTGCCATATACGAGTTCCATAAAAGTGATGAACTTCCATGCCTGCGATGCACATTGCTGAGTGAACCTCCAATTTTTTATTTTGAGAGTTTTATATAGCGCTGGCTAGACCCGGAGGTATCAGAGCGCTTTACATTAAGTTCCACAATGTTACAGAAAACGGTAAACAAATTACACTTTACATAAAATTAAGCAACATATTGAGAGAGGGAGTAAAGGTGAGACAGATAGAGTGGAGGGGGAAGTGTGAAGGGGAGGATGGGTGAAAAGACGGCAGGAGAGACGAAAGGAAGTCTGCCCAAAGACCGACTGGGTAGGTGACGTCCGAGGAGGGAATCCACAGCCCGTCTCCCCAATAGCTAAACAAGGTAGCTCCATCGGGCATCAGTCAAATAGCTATGTCTCAACTGGCGAGGGAAAGGATTACAAAAGAGCGATAAGTGGATAGGAAAGTGTGGGAAGTATGAGTAAGGCAGGGTGAAGGCAAAGGTCAGTAGCTATAGACAGGAGAGGAGTAGGGCGGAGAGGGGTAGGGGGTAGGGTGAAGGGGAAGGAAGCAAATATTGCTGGCTAGACCCGAAGGTATCAGAGCGCTTTACATGAGGATCAGAGAGTTACAGGTTACAAGAGTTATTAGCGTGTACACACTTCTTAAGGGGAGACAAAGGAAGAGGGGGAATGGTAACAGGGGTAAGAAATGCAGGTGGAAGACAGAACGGGGAGACGAGGAGAACAGTGTCCGATGTCCAGCTGGGTAGGTGCCGGCCGAGGGGTGAACCAGAGCCAAAACTCCTCTATAGCTGCATAGGACAGCTCCACCGGGCATCGGCCACGGTTGCTCGGGCACCACGTAATAAACAGACAGTCATGGATTCCGCCCAGTGGGCATCGTCAAAGTTCCATTGAGAGCACCTATCACGGAGTCACTGGAAGCGATATCCGCCTTAACCTCCAGCTCGCCCCCAGGTCAGGGGTGATGAGAGGAGGGGTGGAAGGGACAGATTCCAAAGTCTGCAGAACTTCCCCACTGCGAGGCATTAATTACACAGGAGGCCTTAGACACACAGGCGCTAGATGTATTGCTGATTTGGCTGTCTGGGGTCCCGCTAGCATGATGGAGCAGGTGCTGTGAGGGTCAAACAGCACAGGTAAAAGCAGAGCCCCACAAGTGCTAGTCGCCATCTTGTATACATTCTGCACTCGGTTGTACTCAGTGGTGTTTGCCAGCACGGGATGGGTCACTGGGCAGTTGTAGCGGTGATAGTAACAATAAAAACAGAGCAGGGGCCTCCAAAGCAGAATGCAGGAAGTTAAAGTACCACCTAACACATAGTACATATTGAGGCAATAAGAGATTCAGACGCGAAAACGATTGGGGAAATTAAAGCCGCCATTTTGGAGTCAGGCAGGGACAAGCAGTAACGCGGGGCCGAAACGCCGTGAGTGTAATTGTCAAAGTAGCGGACCACAAACAAAGTGTACCTTGAGCAGAAAGGTGTACAAGGATTCCCTCATAGGCAGCAGCCGCTCGGTGAGGGTAAAAGAAGTACTCTTAGGCTGGAGGTGCAGCGATCAGTGCACCCACCATTTTGAGTCCTATGCCGATCCGGTGATACAATCCGGTGGTCTTAGGCATGCAAAGATCCCTGTTTTCCGTATCACACATCATATGCGCATCTCACTACTTGAGGGGGGGCACCGTCTGCTGGGTAAACGGAGGTCGATGCCATCGCGGAGCACCTCCCTCGGCCACCGGTTGCAGTCTCGCAGCTCCCCAGGCGCCATCTTGGTGTAGTGACTGGCAGGGACGTCGGGGCTCAGTTCTCCGGGATGCTAGGTCGGAGAAGGGCGATTTCAGGCTTCGGGTGATCAGCCTGCATTCCGGTTTCGGAATCGCTGATTTGGATGACTCCCGGTACTTCTGGTGATGTCAACAATGCCCCCGCTCACCGTATTTCGTCTTGCGGTGAGTGTCTGCAATGGCGGGCGGGATCCTTCTGGGATCGGTGTTATCTCCTCCCAGCGTTGTGAGCGCCCCCTCCGTACCGGCGGGCTTCACATTGCACCTCAGCCGTGTCACTCCTGGAGGATCGCTGCTCTCATGGTGAGCGAAAGGTGCTGTTCTTCAACTGCTCCGCTTTCTCGGGACAGACGAGCCCGGCTGTGCCGATTTTGCCGTTTGCTCGGATAGCTCCGCAATGCTCGAACGGATAAGGGTCAAATTTATTTCCAGGAGATCCGCTTGTATTCCGGTGGCGAAATCGTCGCTTTAGTAAGAAAAATAATGCAGCGGAGCGCTGTTCAGGAGGTTGGAGAGAGGGTTCACTACGGAGCAACAGCTCCGAGCAACCATGATGGGGCTGGCTCCTCCCACCTCTTGATGAGGTGGGAGGAGCCAACCTTTCCTCCAATGATGAGGAAAAAGCTCAGTGTCCTGAGGGAGAGACTGAAAGCACAAATTAAAAGCCGGATTTATGTACCTGGCCCTGAAGGTCATGCCGATCTCAGTGAAGTGACAAATGAAAATGCAGATGTTTGTAAAAGAGATATATAAGACAGTGCCATGTCTTCATCTGATAGGCTGCAACAGCAGGAGAGAGGACAGTATCAATGGCGTTGATCATTGGAGTCATAAAGCCAGAACATTCATAGGCTCCTGTGTCACTGTGGCACAGCTGGAAAAAAAACAATATTAACAAGAGAAAAGCTAAATCTAGACCCCAGACAAAAGGATTTACCAGACCAACAAGAAAATCTAGGAGAAGGGTGCCCTTATAGGTGGAGAGGAGTTAACAAACGCAAATGAGCTGTCAAAGATATCTCCCAGGAAATTGATACCACCAAGAGGACTATTGGGCAAGTGTCTGAGTTGTTTAAAACTGTACTGGAACCATGCAAGAACCAGGAGAATATGGGCTTTATGAACTTTGAGCAGCGGTGCTGGCTGAAGTCATGAAGGTTGAAGGCCTGTAAGGCTTTATACTGCAACCAATGCTCATCTGTCCCCTGACACTTGTGCTTGACAGAGTGCACTGGTTTGACTCACTAAGCAGAGGGGAAGACGCTGACCCAAGAAATGTAAACATGAATTTCACTTCGTATCATAAAAAGGATACTTGAAGCCATCATCAAAGCCCAAGCTATTGGATTTCAAAATCAAACGTTGACAATGTAAAAAAGGTGGCTCTAATCTCTCTGCAGAAATGACTTAAATTCCAACCAGTCAGCAAGAAGCTGCAGTGGAAAAAATCACATACAGATAGTTTCATGCTTCTGTTATTTGGAATAAGAAGCTACACAGAAAGATTCACTTAGAGGGCCTGAATGACCCACTAATGCAGGGTGGAACAGAAGTGGGGCACTGGTACAGGTGGAGAAGAGGGCGAAAGGAGTGAACTGGAGTCTAGAGTGCTGGTGGCCCAAATTGAAGAGAGGTGGAAACTACAGGAAAAAAAAAAGGATTGCTCCACAAACTTCAGGTGACATATTATACCCTGGGGGATTAGCTTGTTGATACGCAGCAGCAAATGAGATGTAATTGTTGTGCAGAGTCTGAATGAATTGAAGGGACTGACTCCTCCAAGGTCCAGAAGGACATAGACCGCTTATGGAAGTGTGTTTCATCAAGACAATAAACCATCAATATGACAAAACAAGATTCACACAGGATGACTAACAAGCAGGATTGCGCACCCCACCCGAAGCAAGATCTTAGGTTGTGCTTTCTACAGTTCCAGAAGGAATGAAAATCATGCTTGAAACAAGATGAGAGAAGTAGGGAAAGATTCTTGGAGGAAATGCACACCATTACAGATGATGTGGACCTCATAGGGTAAAAAGTACTGGAATTGGAAGTAGAAGTAGAAGAAAAATCACAAGAAATGTTATGTTATGTCTATTTTTATAGTACACTAATGATCTGTGTGGTTAGGCTGTTGTCTCCCAGGTGAGAGCATTAAAACAAAACGCTCTTCAGCTTTTTGCGCAACTCCATAACCGATGAGGAGGCTCTGATATGGGCAGTTGTTCCATGCTTTAGGAGAGATGCAGAAGAAAGCGCAACATCCATTTTTTTATCTCGCTGTCATGTCCAGCTTGTCGTGTAGGATGATTCATAAGTTTCTGGTGTGGGCGATAGGGCTTGTGGGGAGCCAAGGTCTGCGGGCCATCAGGTGGAATCCCATTCAGAGGTTTTCCTTCCAAACATCGCCACTTCAGTTCTGTCTGAGTTGAGCTTGAGGTAGTGGGATCACATCTAGCTGGTTACCATGATCATGCAGGTGGTGAAATTGTTTTTTGGGGGGGGTATTGTCCGTCATGGACAGTATCAGCTAGGTATAATCTGTGTAGAAATGTATGCTGATGCTGTGTGATCTAATGAGGTTGGCCAGTGGGATCATGTAGATGAATTAGGTTGGACTGAGAGATGATGCTTGGGTGACTCCACAGATGAGGTTCTTGTCTTCCAACGTGTAGGGTTGCATGCTGACTTTTTGTGTTCTTCCTCTGCGAAAGGAGCAGATCCAATAGAGGGTGGGTACTTAGATGCCTATTTCATGTAGTATCATGATCGGGTGGAGTGGGAGACTGTGTGGAAGGCCGCTAAGAGGTCGAAGAAGATGAGGGCTACTTTTTCTACTTGGTCTAGGATCAGCCTGATGTCTATGTTGCTTTGATGAGGGCAGTGTTGGTGCTGAGACTGGGTCTGAAAGTGATGCAGCAGACAGGGGTATGCAATATGCAAGGCAGGACTGCCGCCGTCCGCCGAGCGTATTACGAGGTTCCCCACTGCCAGCCTTTTTAAGGCGGTGAGCCCGCCATGAAAAGGCTTGTGGTAGGGAATCATAGGGGGTCCCACAGGGCCCCCATGCCCCCGCCGCTATGTAGAAGCATTCAGGTGGGCACAGCATGTGCCCCCCGTTTTCATGCTCCCCAAGATCCAGCACAGCATGGATTTCACAGTCCATGCCGTGCTGAAACTGCTTTTGCGTTCCCATTGTGGTACCCGTTTATAGGGCACCGCCGTGGGAACGGCAAAAGAAAAGCCCCCAGACATGAGTTGAACCAGTAATCTGGTGGATAGACCATGCACGGCTTTGGCAATGCTGTGCCGGTGCAAAGCCGGCGCAGCACCTGCAAAGTCATAATCAGGCCCTCTGTTTTTTATGACACTATTTTTTCGGCTATATTTGCATATTTTTTTAAATAAGTATAGGTTGACGATTTTTTTGTTGACAATATGATTGTGTTGATAATTTTGTAGATCGATGTTAGTAGTGACGATACTATGCCAGTGAACCCAATTCTTTTTTGGGGGCTGGGCAATATGGAGAAAATAATATACTTATATGAAATGAAATGAAATGAAATGAGCATAGGGAAACAAATCAAATTTAAAAAAAGGGAGAAGAAACAGGGAGAACAACAAAAAACCTGCTTGACTTCTCAGAATCAAATTCAGTGTTGTGGTGTTGTGGAATGGCAAAGGATCATGGTCTGAAATTGGGTGTGTTTTATATTGTAGTAACTAGGTGTTCACAATTGTGCAATTGAGATCAGGCATGTGATACTGGCATCACCACTACAGCCAAAGAAGCATTGCAATGCCAACCGCGTCCCGCGACGGACTCACTCCATCGGCAGACCATGGCTATGAGACTGCTAGGCCAGCTGTATTATCTAAATAGGCTGGGCGCAACCCCACCGCCCTGACGGGGATGGAGTACTATTTGCCAGCATTGGAGACCACTGCGTTGGCTGCAGTGAGCCGCGGCCACACGGGACCACTCCGTCGATGGCGACTGCGAGTCAGCCCACATTGATCTAAATCCTGCTGACGGTCCGCCATGAGCTTGACAGAGTACTCAGGACCGCCGATGCAGCGGGACGGCAGTACTACCGTCAAGAACTAAATTAGGCTCTTAATAAGTTTTGCCAAGAGTGGCATTTACACATGAAGGCACACATATTTCCTTGGCCTATGGAGGGAACATTTGACCCAAATATAATTGAGCATACTAAAACACATATAAAAACCAGTTATACAGAACAGAACAGAAGAGAAACAAAAGGGAGTCAGTGTTAGAACTGTGGGCTATCTTTAAAGAGGTTCAATCAGATAACCCCACGATGCCAATAGGGAGCAAGGCGTTGGTACCTCCCCCATCATATGCATGGATGAATTTACTCACACCAGCTCCCCCTGCATTACCATATCCAACCCAATAATAGTAATAGCCAACGAGCCCCCCACTGATGGAAAGTCAATCAGGTCTAAGTGTGAGAAATCTAAAAGCAAGCAAGCCCAGATGCCATTAGCATAGCTTACATTCCTAGGGAAGGTCCCCAAAAAGCTCGACACCCCGTCACCCACAATCGACCCATGACACCTCAAAGGCGGGTAAAAAACACATTCCCACTGGGTCAGGCAAGCGTTAATGTGTGTCAGGGAAGTTTGTGGCAGTTCTCTATGGCTACTCAGTGAGCTTGGGAGATGAAGGGAGCTCCAGTCCTCCAGGAACAGATGACAAGGGTGGGGCTACAGGGTTTGTCCTGGTAGCCAAGGGGAAGAGCAAATTTGAGGATGAAACCAGGTTGACTAAAGCAGTGCGTAGCTCTGAGCAAAAGGGACAGGTCAGACAGCGCAAGGAAGAGATGCACGAATGGAGCCTTGAGCGAGAGAGGGAGTGAAACCGGAAGCTAAAACGAGAGTAAAGGCCGCACACACTCCTCATTAGGGAAGCGAAGCCATGTACAAGGTGCCACGCTGGGAAGAGTCAGAGGTCGATGAAAGGCTACTAGCAGGGCTCGGAGCCACATCATTCAGTCGACATAGGAGAGGGGCTGACCAAGAGATAAAGGAACAAGTCAGCCTGGTATTTACCCACCCGCGATGCAAAAAAATAAAATGGCACCGGTGCATGCACACGAGAGAAGCAGCGACGAAGATACACGTTGCTCCTCACGAGTGCTTGACAAAGATAGACAAACCCAGAGGGAGATAATAGCTAAAAGGGAAGGCAAGACCTTTGTGTATCCATTTTGTGACCTAATAGCAGAATGGACTGAGGAGAGGGACCAAAATGACAGGTCTTGGCCGACGGAAAGATCATTTGGGCCAGAGGACATGGCAGTAGCGGAGGACTGCATCAGGCATGAAAGAGGAAACATTAAGCGGGACTTCCTCTACATTCAGCGATGCCTCGCCAAATGGGAACGCTATGTTGAGGGAAAACCCATAGAGTCACCTAGCATGAGAGTGTGCCCTTTACTACAGAATATATATACAAAACAAGGGTGCCCCCAATACTAGAACCTGGGGTATTGTATGTTTAGGAAAAACAATGGTTCATAATAGGCCAATCGGTCCAAAAGGTATTAAATTAACTTCAATTGAATATCAATCTTAACTTCTGTGTCATATGGCGAAACAAGGAATTTCTGTTTTTCAAAAAATATAGGGAGGGCAATCAGGGGGCTGGACACATATGAGCATTTACAAGTTAATTATTTATTTTACAGAATTCAAAAGCATGTATTAAAAAATATATAAATACGGTGCTCACAGATAAGTGAAAGAGGAAGCGTGCTGTGGTAAGTGAAGAAAGGATTCATAAAAACATACATCGCTTTGACAAAATAAGAAAACTCCTTATACACTTTTACATCAATTTAGGAGTTTTTTGTTGTAAAGTGGTCAACGGCGTTTCGATTTCAATTATTCGAGAACATCATCAGGACTGGTGTAAGCACCTGGTAACTAAAAGGTAAGGATAAGGAATGATTAAAAAATGAGGTCACCAGAGGGATTGCCATATCGTATTGTGATTGAGTAATTAATACATTTACAGTGTGAATCCATTTGAGGCAAGCCATAAAGCTCAGACACAAGAGAAGGTTGAAAAAGTTTGATTTCTTGATTAATTAATCAACAGAAGAAAAGTTATAAGAAGCACAACGAATTGACAGTGTAATAGAAGCAGCAGAAAAGGAAGCCGCGCATTGCGTAAGGTGCCTATAGATGTAATTGCAGTGGATACTTATAAGGCCAATCGAGGTGGGTGAATCATGCCAAACCGCTTCCAACTAATTAATGAGGAATTGTGGAAAAAATAGAATGCGCGATGCACATGCTGCATAGCAATGTGATCACAGTCGAGTGTGGGGTGGGGGGGCAAATCATGTCATGGTACCCCCAAGGTGGTGTTTAGACTGTGAGGTGCTTACTTACTCTACATGTCTTCTAGTAGGCAAATTAATCATTCATAGGTAGAGTTGAGGGCAATGGATGCTCAGAGAGAGATGCCTAATAAACAGAGGATGAATTAATAGTAGGTTTGTGGCGTGCGAGAGCGTGTCAAAAGTGGGGAGGAAAAACACTTACTGTCAGGGATAAGTGTTCGACATCGCATAGAATCTTAACAGGGTGTAGTGTAGCTCCTATTTCCCTTATAGGCTCTGCGCATTGAATAATATATCCTATAGGTTTGACATAGGACTAAGGTCGGTATGTCCCTATCGAGTATATTAAACTTAATTACTTGTGCCAGCTAGCTCAGAGGCCACTAGAAACTTCTTGACGACAAGAAGGGATTAGTTTCTGGCTGCCGCAGAACATGACCACTGTGTTTCCCTTACAGAATCAAGATGTGTCCCAGAGTCGTAGAAACAATAGATAACCATTTCACTCAGCTCAGTCGTGCATGTTTCAGTTATTCTCAGAGTTACACAGAAATAACAGACGGGCGTTTCAATAAAGGATTTATTGAACAGTCTTGTTTCTGTTGTAAGTTATATGTGCTGTTATGATCACAAGACAGTATGCGAGATAAATAATGTACAAGGTGAGCAGTAAAAATAAATAATACTGCGTCAGCATTATCTTTTTAGCATGTATGCATTTACATAAAATGACACAACCTAAAAATGCGAGTACTCATACGATGCGTTTCTACCCTAGTTCTATCCCAGTGTACCTAACCTATCCTAGGTATAGGGAGAAGTAGAAGTAGGTGCTGTATTCCTGACTAGAGTATACCAAGAGTAAGTTACGCCTAGTATGCCAAGAGTCTATTATGCCAAGAGTCCCTCTAGGTTCTAGTCTGCTCCATACCTGAAGAATGAGAGAGGTAGGAATCTCTATCCGGACTCGAACTCCAACACCCCGCAAGGGAAGTTAGATCACTGGAAGCTGGACTCTCTGCGTGCAGGAATGACAGTGTCTTCTCAGTGCGTCTGGCCGGGAATCGGGCTCCTCTGAAGTCGAGGTCTCCTCTGATTTACAGGGGTTTGGGAAGGTATATTTATACCTGAAAATGGTAGCATTGACGTGAGTTGGGCAGCGAAAGACGTCATGAATGAATCCCTTAGGGAATAAGAGGTTCATGCATAATGTATGAGTCCTTGAAGAAATCAATAGTCCTGGGCAAGGGAAACTCCCGCAGCCTGAGGGTCTGTTTTTTCATGGACTCGTTGAGACGTTAGGGTGGACGGATGTCGGAAGCCATGCCTGTATTTGGTGTGCATGGTTTATGCCTAAATAAGGCCTGGGATTCTGCGCCTATATAAGGGCAGGTTCGGTTATGCCTATATAAGGACATGAGTCTAGAAAGCCCGTTTATGGACACCCTATGAAGTATACAACACCCACTCCTCTTTCGTGGAAACAATGATACTAAAATGCTAAACATCCAAAATGCTAAACATTAAAATAGAGTACCGCATATTAAAACATATCCTAAAAGTATTTAAAAGACATATTTAAAATGCAAAGGTTTCTGTACATTTATAAGCAAAGCTTTTCATTTCCTGCATAAAGTGTGAAATAAATGCAATCGGAATGATAAATAAAAAGCAATATTTACATATGACGAAAATGATCGATAAGTTTGTTCAAAATCAAAGTCATTTCCTATCATGAAATTTAAATGAACTGATTTAGACACACAAGATGACTAAGTGTCCCTGGAAGTACTGCCAAGTCTGTATTATAAGGCCAGTTCTACTATAAGCAGATTGAAGTGACATTTTTTGTTCGAAAAATGAGAAAAGTTCAAATTTTGGTAATGTTCCAGGTCTTTGAAAAATGAAGGCCAAATTGTTGCTGTTGCACTGGAACAAAGTATGCCGAATTAGAGTCACTTCACGGGTCTGGTGTAAACATGAGATCATCTATTTCAATAGACAAAACATCATCCACTGTCAATGGTGTAAGTTCGAACACCTCACGTAAGAGATTGACCGCACAAAGATGGGAAACACCGCCCACAGCATAGGTCGCCGCAGCAATGTTCGCGTCCGTTGTTACCTGTGTGCCTGGAGTTGTTTCTCGTACCTCAGCAGCAGCAGGAAGCGTCTGTGAGATCTCAATGAATGCTGACATCAGAATTGGGAGCCTCTGGGGACAACACGAAGCATGGACCGTTATCGGGACCAGCAAAGTATCGACGTCCTTTGGCGCAGCTGATGGATATGTTAGACAAGCGTCCAACACGCATTCTTCACCGCATAGCAGGCAGCGTAGAACAGGTAAGATGCAATCATGCCAGATTGGTCGGAATGACAGGAACCGTGTGGTATTAAGGTCCCGTAGACGAGTCATGCCCAATAGCTGTACTATTCGCTCACGGCACTTTCTTTCAAGGAGAGCTTTCTCCATTTCGCTCGGAGTTATTTCTGCGAAGTGGCTGGCCATAGCGCAATAGCAGACAGATGAATAGAATTCCCGCAACAAGTGCTAGAATCAATGGTATGCCACCAAACACCGAATGTGCAAAGTTCGGAATGATTCCAAGTATTGCCTGGAACGGTGCTAAGAGACCGGTGCAAATGCTCTTAAATACATGTACAATTCCTGTTGTATCTGACATGTTGAAGATACGTGATAACATTTCTACGAAATGTATAGGGCAGTTTGTACGTATTAAATTCTGTATCTCAGCCGAAGTCCTTGCAATTTGTAGATCATAGGTTTCTTTGGCCGAGGTCAAAGGCACTGTTTGCTGTAAAAGCATGGCTTTCATTCTGCTTAAAGTATCAAATCTTATAAAAGAGACACTCAGTGAAGGCCATAAAGCCGACTCCTGACTGTGTCTATCGGGGAAACAATACTTGCATACAGCAAGTGACCCTGGAGTTGACCGTTACTAGATATGGGATGCCGGGCAACATTCCACAGCAGCTCTGATCATTCAACATGAGGTAACTCCCATTAGAAAGTTGTCCAAACGTTGGTTTAATCACAGCAGCTGGTGAACCGTGCTGATGGCAAGACAAGTTTGCCGCAGAACCATTACAAGCTCCGTGCAAAATAATGTCCTGACATATGAGTGAACCGGTCAGTGCAGGTTTACAGTTAATACCGCTAAGAAACACTTCACGATCCCCACTCCAACATTTATGTGTATACGGTAAATTCCAAGATGTCTTAATGTATTCCCTACCCAACCTTTCATATTTGCCTGCTTGCATCTGTCTGAGGCAATACTGGAACTGAAAAGTCATCACAGGTAATGTTATTTTTCCATGAATAAGCCATTCTGTAGCTGGTTTTTCTGCCACTGTGAATGGTAATTTGTCAATTTTTTCAATGCTCAGCACTGTATACCTCGCTCCTCTTTGTGCCAATTCGATCTGTTTATCAGTCAGATTGTATTCTGCAAACAGGGACGACGTGTTGATGAAACGCCAAGGCACAAAGGGGCACATGCATCAAGGTAGGCTTTTGCGATTCCTTAATTGCGATTATTAAGGAATCGCAATTAAGGAATCGCAAAAGCCTATGCATGTAGGAATCGCTATAAAAATAGCGATTCCTAAACATTCCTTAATTGCGACTCGCTAATTGCGAGTCGCAATTAAGGAATACCTCCCATTAATTCCTATGGGCCTAGAGGCCCATAGGAATGAATTGGAATACATTCTCAATTAGCGATTCGCAATTAGAGAATCGCAAATTGAGAATGCAATTTCAGGGTGCCAGGGTGTCAAAATGACACCCTGTTGCACCCCTGAAATTGTGATGTGCACCCATGTTGCGCACACACATGCCCCAAGGGCATGTGTGTGTGTAACCTAAAACTTAAAAAAATGCATTTTAGAGCATTTTTCGAAGGTATTGCAAATTACAGACAAGTTTGATTTGTCTGTAATTTGCGGTCCCAAATAGCGAAATCGCTATTTGAAAGTGCTTCTAGCATTGCATTTAAGGAATCGCAAATTGCGATTCCTTAAATGCAATCGCAATTTAGGAATTCGCAATTAATTGCGAATTCTTAAATTGCGCATAGGAAACACTTTCATGCATCTCCAAAGGCCAATTTGCGATCGCAAACGGCCGATTTTTGCGATTCGCACCGTTTGCGATCGCAAAAACCTTTGATGCATGTGCCCCATAGCCCGCTCGCAAAGATTGCAGCGTCCATGTCAATAACACAATAGAACGT
This sequence comes from Calotriton arnoldi, assembly GCA_963921515.1. Taxonomy (NCBI): domain Eukaryota; kingdom Metazoa; phylum Chordata; class Amphibia; order Caudata; family Salamandridae; genus Calotriton; species Calotriton arnoldi. The sequence continues at coordinate 225,519 of CAWUFW010016762.1, read as the reverse complement.
AATTGAGACTGACCTCGTTGTAACATAGCCAAATCTTGTTCTAGAATGTCGATAGCAGAGGATACAATGCCATCCAATGAATAAATTCTGGAGGACAAAGTTGTTAACCCATTGTCGACTACAGAGAGTGTTTTCTCTAAATTGATACGATCAAGTTCACGTATTCGTTCTGCAGCCTCTATCTGTGACACTTTCCATGCTTCGTTATAAACAGCGTAGATGCCGGCATATATGAAACGTTTTTGACGCAGTTTTCTTGGTCCAAGCAAGAATTCCCTAAGATCTGCGTCATGTGCAAGTAAGGTTAAGTGTTGCTTCACATCCTGTAGTGTAGATTTATGCAGCCAATCGAGGCATAATTTTCCTACACTATATGTTGTTACTACCCCCGGATGTTGTCTTTGGACATATCTTGGGTCTGGCCTATGAAGAGCAAAGCCCTGAGTTTTGTTCAAGAACCTTTCCTGACAGTTGTTTGTGTCTGTGGGCCAGATCAACCATTTATTCCAATTTGAAATGGTTCTGTTGAGTTGTAGTATATTGTCAACTGTCACCACTGCCTTTGTTTTATTATCACTGGCAGGTGTTGGCACAGAAGGTGTTTTCATCTCTTTTATCTTGGCTAATCCAAGACAAGATGTCTGTTGGACGGTGTCATTCAAAAACAGTATTTGTTCAGGGATTATGCAGGCCCTAAATAAAGCTTCCATACCCTGTACTTGCCAATCTTTACTACCCCAGACAGTTTTTGTCTCAATTGTATCTTTCCATAAGTCGAAACCTTGTGTAGACAGTTGGGCAATAAATGCTTCAGAGTAAATCTGTTTTGTATTTGTTAACATAATTTTCAGTCCTGTCTTGTTTACATTTTTATAGTAAAACGTTTCTGGATCAGATGTATTATAACCTGAAAAATATGGAAATTTACTAGCAAAAGTTTTCGAACTACCTTGTGGTGGTGTAGGACAATGTTCCCATTGATTATACATAAATATATTTCTTGGATATGCAGTTTTGTGCAAATAATGATGACCATAGTGGTTATAACAATACAGTTCTTCGTAATCAGTTGTACCCTCTAAATATTCATTTTTAGAAAATGCAGCAGATTTTTCTAGATCAAACATTATATCTTGAACAGTCTGTAAGTCCCAATCATCTGAATAGGTACTGGACGTTATCAAATCGCTTAGTGAAATTTTAAACAAATGTGGAATGTTCAATTGTTCACTTGGGCCGAATATTTCATAATCTGTTTTGTCCCACACTATACCATCCTGTATAGGAACAGCTGTGATGTTCACTGATGACAAGTCTCTTGCTTCACGATGGGAAGATTTATGTGGTTTCAAAAGCACGTTTATGTCCTTTCCTTCAATGTTCACATGGATGTATCTGTCACCTATAAGCATGCTTACTGTTGTTACCAAAGCTAGCCAGAGCAGGAAAACAAAAAGTCCAGATGTAATCCAGAGTTCAATCCATGGAGAAACCAGATAAGTCTTTTTCAGAAAGTGAACAAAGTCTTGTACTTGCTGCTTGAATTTTGATGATGCTGGCGTCGTTTCAGGTTCGCTTGGATCCTCTGAGAACGTATCAAAGTCAATGAAATAGCCAGAAGCAGTTCTGTCAATTGTTGGAATTGCATCAGGATTCGTTGAAATCACAGGAACCAGTTCTTCACGAGTCACGTTGGTGTAGACAGGTGTATTTGGACGAACTGTTATTTGGTTTTCAAGAGGGATGAGTTCCATAGCTTGGTTGCATAGTCCTTCATGCGTTACAGCTGAATTCTCGATCGTGATCAGTCTTTCAGTCTGAACCTCTTGAATAGTAGCGAGAGGAGTGCGTCTGCTACTAGGTCGGAGTCCACGAGGCCTACTGCTTAGTATTGGCCACATACTGTGGTTTGATCAGGTCGATTGACACAAATCTTTTCTCCTTTCTTCCAGCAAGGGGCGGCAGAAGTACTGTCCTTGTTCCTTGAACAGCTAGAACAGGTACCGGTTGTCTGTAAGAAGGTCCAAATTCCTTCTTGTCCGCGATTTTTCTCTGACCAGATCCCCAACTTTTGGAATCCAGACAGGCCTTGCTGGGACCGCCGATTTTTCCCCAGTGGTGGTTGGCTGTAAGGATACGTTGCTTTGTTTCGTTCTTAACTTGTTAAGTTCCTGTAAAACAGCCAAACGATCTTTGATATCAAATTCTTTTTTGTCCACCACTGTGCCTACGTGTTCTAAGTCTGGAACCCACATTCTTGTCCCAAATAGGACCTCATATGGAGTGACTCCCCTAGAGAACTTCTTGGCAGATTGTTAAGTGCGCGCTGAACGCTAATGAGTTGTTTGACCCACCCATCACCCGAACCTAATACCCTAGCTGTTATAGATTGCTTTATGTCCCGGTTTTCCTTTCCACAACAGAATTTCCCTCAGGATGGAATGGAGAGGAGTACCGCAATGCAACGCCCAGACTGGCCATGGCCTCCTTGTAAGCCCTAGAGCTAAACGCAGGACCCTGGTCAGAATGAAACGTGCCTATTGCGTATGTGCCGATAAAGACTCGCAAATCTTTTATAACAGTTCGAGCGTCAGCTGAGCGCTGAGGCCATAACCATAGGAACCTAGATTTAGTATTTGCGGGAATGCCTATGTCCAGTAGGACGCTGGCGATTAGATAGCCTAATGCTGTCTAACAGTGGTGTCTGCACTGGGCTGCCGCATTCGCTGCATGGTGTCTGATGGCTCTCTCGCTGTAATTTGCAGTCTAAGCAATTGTTGATGAATATGTGAATGTGTGTATTCATTCCAGGCCACCAGTACATCTCTTTTAACTTCAAAATTGTTTTTGAGATCCCTTGATGTGACAGACCCTCCCCCAAATGTGTTTCATAAATCAAGGCTGTTCTTCGTTCCATGTTTGGAATTACCCTATCCCCCACTCCAGGGATTCGAGCAAAAGGAACGTTATTCGCATCAATTACATAAGAGTACTTGAGTGGAAACTTTTTGGTAATGCTGCACTGCTGCCTTTGCTTGAAGCATTGACAGCTAACATTATCTCACCGTCTATTTTTGTTTTTGAACGAGTGATCGCAGCTACGGAAGCCGTCTGAACAGCCCCCTTCGCGGCTTCGTCAGCCAATGAATTCCCTGCAACGTGAACGCCATCACGCTGATGACTCAAGTGTGTGAATCACGTGAGCCTTTGGTAGTTCGTTTTTCAACAGAACTATTTGTTCCCAAAGCAGTTTGTGCTTAATTGTGCCACCTTTTGCATCCTTAAAACCATTTTCAAGCCAGGTTCGTATATAGTCATTATACGACTGAACACAGTAAAAGGAATCGCACACTATCAGTGTGAGGAATTCTCGATCCATACTTTCAAGTGCCAGTTTGAATGCCTGTAGTTCAGCTCGCTGAGCTGTACAATCACCTAGTGACTGAGTTTTTGTGACCATAGGTCTGAAGATGCCATTTCGTATGCGACCTTTAACGATAGCACACGCTGCACTGTAAGCTTGCTTACTCCCTGTTGCGGGCTGTGCGGATCCGTCAGTGTAAATTACGAATTCATACTGATCGAGGGGCAGAATCTCAGTGGGCAGAGGACATTCTTGTTCATATTGGAGAAATGCCTGTGTTTTTAAATCTGGATCAAATACATATTCAACATCAGTTGCAGCAAGAGAATTAACCCATTGTATCCATCTCGGATGTAAAGCTTTAGCATTGGGAATGCTCGCTTTTGTGACTGCTTCTAAAGCTGGTACTGGGGTAACGACAATTATGCGTTTCCCTTGGGCTAAGGCTCTTTCTTTTGCTACAGCTGTTTGAACTGCTGTCAGAATTTTTTCAGTTGAACTGAAGCGCATTTCTGCTTGTGTGTACAAATGTGATTTGTACGCGATTGGTACTTTCTCACCCTCATTAAAGGTTAAGTAAGTGAATCCACATTGACCCGAAATTATTCGAATCACCAAATTTCTTTGACTTACGCGTGTTTGTAAGTGATTTGTTGCTAACATGTTAGCCTGGAGTGAACGCAAAATTTCTGTGTGTTCCTGTGTCCAGTTTTTGATTGAAAAATCAGGTTTGATTAGTGCGTAGAGAGGTTTAACCCTTTCTGCGTAGTTTAGAATGTATGTTCTACCAAAATTGAGGAAACCCAGGATTGATTGTAAGTTTTTTAGCGTCTTAGGAGGTTGGATCAGCGCACACTTCTCTAGAAAGTTAGCTGCCAAGCTCTTGCCTTCACTTGAAAGCTCATATCCCAAAAATAGGACATTGAGATGGGCAATTCGGGACTTTTTAAAGTTGAACTTATAGCCCTCAGAGGCGAATCCCAATATAATGGTGCTCACCCTGTTCAAGTGTTTTTCTAAGTCATCGTCTGTCAGATAAATATCATCGACATAGGACAATGCCTCGTTGTCATAAATTTGTAGCAACTCCGTTACTCTCGCTGAGAATAAACCTGGGCTGTTCTTGAACCCTTGTGGGAGTCGACAAAAGTGACGCTGGGTCCCCATTATGGAGAATGCCGTTAAGTACCTACTTTCAGGTGCTATATTTTGACAAAAGAATCCATTTGAGATGTCTAATGTGGTTTTGTATTTTTTGCGCACAATGTTATTCATTAATGCTGTGCTATGTGCATTTTGCACTGCAAAAGTTTTAGAACAAGTGTTTAAATGTCTGTAGTCCAAAACTAGACGATATGTATTGTCTGGTTTGGAGACAGGAAACAAAGGATTGTTCATAGATGAGGTGCTAGTTTCAATCACCCCTTGGTATTCAAGTTGATTTAAAATCTCCCTGACCTGTTTTTTAGCTTCTTGCTTAATTGGATACTGCCTCTGTGCAGTAGGTTCATGTTTCAGATGTATTTTATGGTGAGGGGAGTCCTCATCCCATCCTACATGATTTTTATATAATGCTGGAGCCTGGGCTACTGCCCATTTTCTGGCATATGTATATTTTAAGTGAATTGGAATGTGATTGGAGAAGGCAGGCATAATCATGTCCTCGCCGTGTGGGCACTCCCTGACAAATTGTGGTGGCCAGTCTTTTTCTGCTAGAAGTATGTCATAACCCTTTGATAGTTTTTCCCAAAAAGTGCTTTAACCTGTCTAGGTTTGTCTCCCTCCATCCGGAGTGTTATTTCATATAACCTTTGTGGAGTACTAACCCTGGTGTCTACAGTTTCTACCGTAATGTACTCATTCAAGTCCACTATCTCCAGAAGTTCCATCAGGTTCTGGCGAGCTATTGTGACTTCTGCTGCACTGTCCAGCATCGTCTGAGCCCATTCCCCGTTTTTGAGTTGTGATCTCATTATTCTCGGCATGTCTTATCTTCAGACCTGCTACTTTCTTTTTGGAGAATTGAGGTTTAGCTTTAATTTTTGTTGCGTGCTTGTCGTCTTTCGATTTCACGCGTTCTTCTCTATGTTCTGTACGTCCTCTTCTTTCCGAAGTCTGTGATGAGACCTGAAAGGGACGAGAGGAACGTGTATCATTATCTTGATACCTATCAGGTTTTCTCAAATTATCCCTATTCCTGAGGTTATACCTCCTTTCAGAGGGCTCCTTTTGAGGAGACCTACCTCGGGATTGAGATCTTTTCTCGTTTGAATTTTGTTTGTTAGATTCCCACTTCTTTTTAGAAGATGTAGGAGTTTGTTTAATTGAGTCCTTCTCAGAACTTTCAGATAGTTTTGGTTTAACTGGTCTCCCACCCAAACTATCTCTGCCTAATTCTGCATATGACTGCTCTATAATTCTGGGTAGCTCTGTTTGATGTTCTGTAACATCGAATTCCCTTAGTTTTTGTCGGATCGCCACTGCTGCTGCCTCCCCTTTAATATTAGATAATATTATTGTTGAGACCTGTTCAAAATTTTTCAGTAATTTCATACCTAAATTTAAAGCAGGCTCTGCTCCATATTCGTTTTGAATTTGTTTTAGGACATCTGGTATTACCGCAATTGACGGAATGCCGTGTGTTTTAGTGTAGATGGCAGCAAAGACTGAGCCCCAAGTGGTGCAGTCTTCCAGTTGTGGTGTGATCCCCATTGGTAAACTGATGGTTAGGATTCTGTGTTTCTCATATGGGCTAGTATTTGGAAATACTGCTTCGATTTGAGTAATTTTTTGAGCTATCCAAAACGGAATTTGCTCCCGCTTAGTGGGCATTTTACCCATGACTGCGTATAGAGTCTGTGGTGTAATTTTTAGTGTACTCCCCTGTGGAGGAGCTTGATTTGGAAGTGTTAATGGTTGTTGGACTGTGAAAGTCCTCATGACATATTGAACCAATTGTCTGTAGATTTTTATTAACTCTGTGAGTTGATTAAGTAGTTCCTCGTCTGACATTATTTCGATGTCTGGATGAGGTGTGTAGCCGGCTAGAATCGGCCATGTTGCTCCTGGTCTGCCTAGCGGACCGAGCCTGGTTATATTTCTGTGATGTTTTAGGGCGCCTTTAAACCAGAGCTGGTGCTCCTGGTATGTTAATGGAATTTCAATATCCTCGAAAGGAATGTATTCCTCCGGTTGTTCATCTTCTTTGTAGAAGTTAAACAAGTGAGTTACTGGATTAGATTCAGGAAATATTACCCATGAATAGAATACCTCTGTCTGAAAGGATTCGTGTGCCTCTATCACGAAAACTGCTCTACCTCCTCTTGGAGATAGGCCATGTTTTATAAGTTTTAGAGTAATGGCTCTTCTTAAGTTAGGAGGAATGTCCTTGACACCCTCTTCGGCTTCATTTAAACCTGTGTTGTTAAATAACGCTGCTTGGGCTGGTTCAGCCGCAGCTACACCGTTTTCGGCGTCTACATTCATTTTGTAGAACTAGTTTCAAGGAAACAAAGATAAGATGCACAATATTGTGGAACAGTCTATCCTTCAACGTTGAGCAAACCAAACAGCTAATATATAGGGGCCTCCCCTATGTAGCCGTGGCGGATATTAACCCTGCCCACTCCAGACGTCTTTTGGAGTATATGGGGTAGGGGTCTCTGAGAGAAAAATAAAAGTGCACAGCTGAGTTACTCAGTATCTAACGTTGAATTACTGCCTTACCAAACGTTGGGCGCCATGTAGTGTAGCTCCTATTTCCCTTATAGGCTCTGCGCATTGGAATAATATATCCTATAGGTTTGACATAGGACTAAGGTCGGTATGTCCCTATCGAGTATATTAAACTTAATTACTTGTGCCAGCTAGCTCAGAGGCCACTAGAAACTTCTTGACGACAAGAAGGGATTAGTTTCTGGCTGCCGCAGAACATGACCACTGTGTTTCCCTTACAGAATCAGGATGTGTCCCAGAGTCGTAGAAACAATAGATAACCATTTCACTCAGCTCAGTCGTGCATGTTTCAGTTATTCTCAGAGTTACACAGAAATAACAGACGGGCGTTTCAATAAAGGATTTATTGAACAGTCTTGTTTCTGTTGTAAGTTATATGTGCTGTTATGATCACAAGACAGTATGCGAGATAAATAATGTACAAGGTGAGCAGTAAAAATAAATAATACTGCGTCAGCATTATCTTTTTAGCATGTATGCATTTACATAAAATGACACAACCTAAAAATGCGAGTACTCATACGATGCGTTTCTACCCTAGTTCTATCCCAGTGTACCTAACCTATCCTAGGTATAGGGAGAAGTAGAAGTAGGTGCTGTATTCCTGACTAGAGTATACCAAGAGTAAGTTACGCCTAGTATGCCAAGAGTCTAGTATGCCAAGAGTCCCTCTAGGTTCTAGTCTGCTCCATACCTGAAGAATGAGAGAGGTAGGAATCTCTATCCGGACTCGAACTCCAACACCCCGCAAGGGAAGTTAGATCACTGGAAGCTGGACTCTCTGCGTGCAGGAATGACAGTGTCTTCTCAGTGCGTCTGGCCGGGAATCGGGCTCCTCTGAAGTCGAGGTCTCCTCTGATTTACAGGGGTTTGGGAAGGTATATTTATACCTGAAAATGGTAGCATTGACGTGAGTTGGGCAGCGAAAGACGTCATGAATGAATCCCTTAGGGAATAAGAGGTTCATGCATAATGTATGAGTCCTTGAAGAAATCAATAGTCCTGGGCAAGGGAAACTCCCGCAGCCTGAGGGTCTGTTTTTTCATGGACTCGTTGAGACGTTAGGGTGGACGGATGTCGGAAGCCATGCCTGTATTTGGTGTGCATGGTTTATGCCTAAATAAGGCCTGGGATTCTACGCCTATATAAGGGCAGGTTCGGTTATGCCTATATAAGGACATGAGTCTAGAAAGCCCGTTTATGGACACCCTATGAAGTATACAACAAGGGGGTCCAAGGGGAGTGAAGCCCCATTGCGTCTTGATAATCAGGCAGTACTGCGGAGTCAGTGGGTGGCGGTGGTTATCAGAGGAAATTAAGGTGGGACTGATTGGTGGTGTACTCACGGTTGTGTCGATCTGGAAACGGGTTTAAGCCAGTAAAACTTACTTGAAAAATACCCAGTGAATCGGGGACGGGCAAGCGCTCCGTCGGGGAGTGGGGACTGGCTATTCCAGTGGCGGAAGTGATGCCGCTTATATCAAGGGGTGAACCGGGCCAGCAACTAGACCGCTAACCTCGAGGATCGAGTGTGCATGCTCGCGCAAGTGTATGCATGCAGCATGGCTGGTCACAGATCTTAATTATACGAAGGTGCTCGTGAATACGTATAGGCGTCAGAAGTGACTCGAAAGAAACATGTTGGGGACAAGTAAGTAAAACTAGAAAAGATCGAGTGATAACCAGTTGTGTCATCATACAGAATGAGACTGTGAATATCAAACTGGTCTAACAAGGACAAATTGAATTGACAGAGAGAGGAATCATTGCAAAAGTAATTCATTAACAGAAATAGACTAGAAACATAAGGAACAATTGAATCAAGTCCATTACCTCCTGAATAAGACCAACTAGTGGTATACTCTGGAGAGTATGCGTTTACAGGTATATCTTGCGAGTGCATGTGCTAAATCATAGGATCAAGTTCCATTCCTCCTGAGTATTTAGTCCATGGGTGATGGTTTGGTATATAAACATCCATTTGCACTCCAGTTTCTTTAGGATCAGTTGGCTGTTGCCACCTCTTGGTTGTGGATGCACAATGTCAATAATTTGCAGGGTAAAGTCATTTTCCGAGTGTTCTTTCTCCAAAAAGTGTTCCACCAGAAAGAAAAAAAGAAATTCCTTGTTTCGCCATATGACACAGAAGTTAAGATTAATGTTCAATTGAAGTTAATGTAATACCTTTTGGACTGATTGGCCTATTATGAACCATTGTTTTTCCTAAACTTTACCACAAAATAGCGCGGTGGGGATTATATACGTGCGACGAGCCCATATGTATAAAGAGGGGTTAAGGATAAGGTTACCGTCATTGCTCGATAGGGCAGGGAAGTGGATTACTTGTTCCGAGAAAAACACTGCAGGTATCAATCTAGCAATAGGAGACATTGAGAGTCTAATTGGGGAGCAGACTAACACAGCGTTTGCCGAACCTCGCATTCCAGCAATCAAATTAACAGATAACCAGCATGACAGGGCCGCATTTATTATGCACAGGCACCGGATCTGGACCTCCCTGGAGAAATAATCCCTGACCGCCCAGACATAGGCATGGCTAATGGCAGAGACCATGAAGCAGGAGGAAAGCATAAACAATTTCCTGAATAGAATGAGGGAAAGATGGGGACAAGAGACAGGACAGCCATGGACCGATACGGGCGCACAAGTCACATTTTTCTACAATATTCTTCAGAAAAGGTTACCCACCGAGATACAGAGTGGGCTGGACAGAGTAGTTGGTTTAGATACCAAACACTGGCGAAAAATACAATCCCACATACTCCGCTACCCTATAAAAAAACAAGAAAAAGATAGGGAGAAGCAGGAGCAGGCCCAAAGAGGCACAGCAAAACTAGTCCAATATAAATAGAAAAAGACTGCCCTCAAGGGGGCAGCGATTGCCGCAACTGTGCAGATGGCACTTGTCAGAATGAGGGCTCCACTGCACAATGTTAGAGAATTCCAAGCATGCAGTCCAAGGACACAAACAGGTTATAGTAGTGGAGGCCAGGAAGGCTGGTCGCAACCAGACCCTAGAGAGTGCTACTATTTCCATAGGTGGGGTCCCCTGGTAGAAAGATGCCAGATAAAGGCATACCATGAGCAGCAAAAACAGCTGAGGGTAGTGAGCCAGGGCCAAACACCACGAAACCCCATGAACGTCCCTCCTCAGTACCAAGCACAGTATAATCAGAACGTACCATACACTCAATCGCAGGGAAGCCAGGCAGTCACCACACAACCCCAGCACAGATCAAGCATTTGGGCAAGCACATGGCAGAAGCATTCACAGTCAGGAAACCCACTGTAAAAGGGGCACAACCCCAGAACTGAGAGGTAACAGTGTGGGGAGGTAGCACCTTCATGCAATCACAGAGCCAGAATCCACAGTTGAACAAACCCCGTCCAGTAGATGAAGACAGGTAGTATTGACCCAGGTAACTCAGTCAGTCAGTCAGACCCAGGTAACTCATCCCCCAGTAGTCCATCTCCAATGGTAAAGACTAGCATCCCCCTACCTCATTTCCCACAACCTGTATCAGAAAAGAAAGAATGGCAGACAGCATTGGGGGTTCAAAACAATATTTACTTGATTCCAGAAATTCAGGGCTGCTGCAAGCTGTGTCATCAGGTTTCCACATTAGGTCAAGCATCGATGACGAGTCCATGGGAGCCCAGAATAATCAGGTTACCTAAAGGGCCCACAGAGACCAGGCCCCACTCTGCTGCTGATCCCCCAGGGAGGGGTTTGCTGGCTACCCCCCAGGGACAGGGCAGTTGGACGAGGGGGCAGGGAGAAAAAAAACCAGTTTAAAGAGCTATCACCCAGGTCCCGAAGCCAAAGTCTAATGGGACGTACTCCAATTCCCAGGCCAACAGGTCTTCATTCTTAATGTTTCCTTTCTGGCATGCAGTCCCGATAATGTGCCTCTAATTGCTCCAAAATCCTCCGGAAAAATGGAGGCCTCCCTTTTAGTCATGAATGAAGCCATCCTCGGTGACGGGAACCAATGTTCTTCTCGTGCCTAGGATGATAAGATCCTAGAACTCCACAGTCCAACCACACACAGGAGTCAATTGGCTAAGAGGCATCAGTGTAGGGTGACCAGATGTCTTAGATTTGCCTGGATAGTCTCAGGTTGTTTTTTGGCCATCTGCACCGGCAGACTTTATGGGGTTTTTGGGAGGCCCCACTGAACTAGCCTTTATGAGCCTGTAGTTAGTCAATGTCCCGTAGCGCCTAAGGGGTTGCATTGGCTCCATTGGTGAGAGCTGTCTTCCTGACATTCTGTGCCCCCTCTGTGACACAAAATTGTAGCCCAACTCCTATTTTTGTCAAATGTCCCAATTTGTTTTGGCTTGGGAAACTTGGTCACCTTACCTCGGCATAATGACAAGCTTGAGATTCCAGTCGGGGGCTCACTGAGCATTTCAAGGTGGGGAGTGGGCCGAAGGAGAGGGGAGTGCCAGGGACAGAGGCTTCTAAGTCTCTACCTAAGCTCCAGATGAATATCAGGACACTGGGTGCACCCCCTTCCAGGTTCAACCTCCTCCCAAGCATAGTCTGCTTACGTTGCCCCAACCTTTCAGGTACCATCCAGGAAAGAGTCGGCCCCAACTGTCGACTCCATGGGGGCAGTATAAGGGAGGGGGAAGAACAACAGAGTGGCCTCAGACACTCTTCCCACGGGGCAAGACAAACAATGAATGGTGCAGTGTTATATTCTTACATGTTACTGAATGCAACTTTTATTATGGTAGTTCCAATTACATCTCATTGCTGTGCATGCTATGATTTGTATTTTAATTCCATTTGGAACTTAGTTGGGGTGTCAGCTTGAGAGTTCAGTTGCACTGGACCTTCGTGATGACCAGTCTGCTACATGCTGCTGTGCTGCATAATAAAATAATTGGAACAATATTTGGATGCTACAATTTGTAATAAGGGGCGACGAGCTGAGGAACACTCCTGTCAACAACCATGAGCAGCAAAGGAGCGGCGTGTTCCTGAACCTACTAGTTGGATTTCTGAAGCAGGCAGTACTGTTTGTGGCAAAGAACTTTGTGTGGCACTTCTTTCGTGTTGTAAAGATCGAAATCTGGATTTTTTGTGAGTATCTGGGCAGAAATGGTACAATTTAATTGGATTTCGAAGATTGAAAGGACTTAGCCATTTTGCAACGGTAAGGGGACTGCGAGCATATAAATTTAAAAGTAAATACCTTGTGCGCGTAGCCTGCATGATCTTGGAATGTACAGCGCTGACGGAGGATTCCAGTGCTGACTTTGCTCTGGAGCTGAAACGTGACGCACGCAACGTGGTGACGTGACGCACGCAACGTGGCAGCCATTTTGACGGCACTTCCGTTGTTTGGGAGTGCATAGTAATGCCCCATAGCAACGCACAACACGCATTTACGCGCATTTAAGTATATTACAACCGGCATTTATTTAAAAATGAAAAAAGAAGGAAAACATTACACAGCTACAACCTATCAGTTATTTTGGAAGTAAGATCGGTGGGAAGTGCTGTCACAGTGCTCTATTCAAGTTTGTCTCGGTTGGTTCACAAGTAAGTTAATGATTTTGGGGTTTTATTCACAGTACAAATAAATTAACTTTAAAAAGGTTAACTACAAAATACAGTTGTTCAAAGAAAGTAAAAAATGCAATTTGATCCGCCTGCAAAATTTTACAAAGTAAAGGAGACCCTCCAGAGGCTTGGACAAGGTGGAAAGAAGAATTTCTTACTTATATGAGAGCAATTGATGGAGAACTTATGGGTGCAGAGAGGAAAAAAAGTATTTTTTTCCATTGTTTGGTTTCCGAAGGACAAGTTATTTTCAGAGCACTACCCCAAATTGCAGCTGCTGAAGGTGATGTTGACGCTAACATTTATAAAGAAGCTTTGCTTAGAATGGAACAAAGATTTAAGCCTAGCACAAACATTGCACTTAATAGATTCAAATATTATACCAGGGCAAAAGAAGAAAATGAATCTTTTGATGACTTCTTAACAGCATTAAGATCTCTGAGCATGCAGTGCAATTTTGGAATCATGTGTGATGAGATGATAAGAGATCAAATAATTGTTCATATTAAAAGCAAAAAAAAACAGGAACAATTATGGGTGATGGGAGATCCTAAACTGTCGGAAACCATTTCCACAGCAAAAGCTTTTGAACAGTCTGAAAAGTGGATGCACACCGTAAGGAATGTGAACAATAAGATAGAGAAAAGTGAAGAAGTATGTGCAGTCAAACGCTTAGAGGATCAGCTAAGTGAAGCTTCCAGTTCTGGATCTAATTTATCCCGCACTAATAACTATGGGGGTTTTAAAAAATTTGACAAGAGTTATAGAAGTGTAGTTTGTTATAGATGTGGTAGTAGAACACACATGGAGTCTTTTGGGGGATGTCCAGCAGTAAATAGGGAGTGTAGAAAATGTGGAAGAATGGGACACTTTGCTAATGTATGCAAAGATCAAAGGAGGAATGCACCCCAAACACGTGGCAAGGTATCTTGCACTTCAGAAAAATGTGATGGCACATATAAGTATGAATGTTTTCCGAGTGTAGAGAACAACAAGGGTTTTGTAGTATCTCTGGTGGAGAAAACTTCTAATTTAAATGACATAGAGGACAAAGCTATAAAAAAAGTGCCAATGTGTACAATGGAAGTTGCAGGGGTAGAGTTAGAGCTCATGGCAGATTCAGGCTCACCATGGACTATAATTTCAAAGATGTTCTTTATGGAAAAACTTAATAAAGTTCTTAATATAAAAGAAATGTTACCGCCTGACATTGTAGCGGAGAGCTATGATGGTTCTAAAATTGATATGGAAGGATATTTCAACATGTCCTTACATTTTAAAAGCAGGGTTGCACAAACTAAATTGTATTTTGCTGTGAAAGGAGTGAATGTGTTAGGTTGGAAAGACCAATGGAAATTAGGTATCATTCTCAATCCCCGGTCGGAAGAACCTGTTTTGTTAGATGAAAGCGTTTATCTAAAGAATATAGCCGTCACAAAGTGTGAAGACAAAGAATCTTTCATCAAGGAGAAGAATAAAGAAGTTTTCACAGAAGTACTAGGTAAACTTAAAGATTATTCACACAAGATCAAACTTAAGAATAACACAATACCTGTTAAACAGAGACTTAGAGGTGTACCTATTAATGTCAGGGAAGAGCTGAAAAATATGTTAAGTGAGTTGGTCACTGAAGGCATCATTGAACCCCTTCGATTCTGCTGAGTGGGTCTCACCCATTGTTTTGGTTCGCAAACCGGACCAAAAATTAAGAGTGTGTGTGGATCTCAGGAAATTAAATGCAGGTATAGTTGTGGATTGTCATCCTCTCACTAACATAAATGAAGTTGTGTCTATGTTAGAAGGTGTAAAGGTGTAAAGGTGTTCTCCACCCTTGATTTAAGAACCGCTTATCACCAGATTCCGTTGTCTGAGGAGTCTAAAATGTTAACTGCATTTATTACCCTGCAGGGTTTGTATCAGTATATTAGGATGCCGTTTGGTTTAGCTTCGGCTGCCTCGGTTTTTCAAAGGGTCATGTTCAATATTTTCAGAGATGTAGACAAGTTTGTAAAATGTTTTCAAGATGACATCGATATTTTCTTCTAATGAGGATGAGCACTTGAAACATTTGATTGAAGTATGTGAAAGGTTAAAGAATAATGGTTTGACTCTTAAGGCACATATATGCAAAATGTTCAAAGACACAGGAGAGTATTTAGGGCACACACTAACAGGTAATGGTGTGGTTCCAAAAAAAGCTAATGTTGATGGAATTGTAAATGCACCTTCTACCACAAACAAGGAGCAATTGTTGTCATTCGCAGGTATGTGTGAGTACTACAGTAAGTTTGTTACCAATTTTGCAACAAAAATGGAATCTTTAAGAAGGTTATTTTGACATAAAACACCATTTGAGTGGAAAGAGGAGCAGCAGAAAGCTTTTGTGTCAATCAAAGAGGATATTGTCAAAGCCCCCACTTTAAAACCATTCTGCATGAACAAAGAGTGTTTTTTCACAGTGGATGCAAACTTGTATGGTATTGGAGGGGTTTTGTCGCAGGGGTGTGGAAAAGAGGATGGAATGTTTGTTTTGCCTCCCGTACTTTGAATGAAACAGAGCGCAGATATGCAGTCATTGAAAAAGAATTGTTAGCCTGTGTTTGGGCGATTGAACATTATCGAAATTATGTCTGGGGAAGTAAGTTCACGTTAGGAACGGACCACAAACCTCTTGTTAATATTTTATCCCCAGGTGGAGGATGGAATTCTATTGTACGCATTGCGAGACTCACTTCCAGGTTACATGAGTATTTTTTTAAGACTGAGTTTGTTCCTGGCAAAAACAATGTCATGGCTGATTTTATGTCACGTCATCCCTGTCAACAAAATGATAGTGAGAGTTCGGATGAGTCTGAGATTGTTACTACTATTCAAGATGTTGTTTCTGGTGGTTTTGAGGATATTTCTGAAGACAAGTGGAGGTTGTCTGGGAAAGAAGATTCATTATGGTAGATTGTAAAACAGTCTATTTTGAAGGGATGGCCCAGTAAGAAGGATATAAGTGCAGAAGTCATGCCCATGTTTAAGGTTGCAGATGAGCTAGAGTTGGATGGAGAACTCATGTACAAAGGTGGTAAGTGTGTGCCACCCGCTGGAGTGCCAGACTTAATATTGAAATTGGCTCATAAGTCTCATCCTGGCATGTCTGCCATGAAACGTCTAGCAAGGAATTATTTTTGGTGGCCAGGAATGGATCGCATGGTCGATCGCACAGTCAGGGAATGTGATGTGTACATTTCTAGCGAAAAGATGTTGAAATTTAATGTACCTCCTTTAAAAAATTCTGAGTGGCCTGATGAACCGTGGAAAAAATTGGCTTTTGATATTTCTGGCCCGTTCATGTGTTTACCATATGATTCACGGTATGCATTGGTACTTGTGGATTATCATTCAAAGTGGCCGGAGGTGAAGTTTGTTCCACACTCAACTACTAATATTGTTCTGGAATTCTTCAAGGAAATATTTGCGAGGGAAGGTTGTCCATCAATTCTTGTTACAGATGGAGTGCAGTTTATTTCTACTGAGATGGATGAGTTTCTTAAATGTCATGACATCAGAAATGTGACTACGTTATTATATGAACCACATGAAAATGGTCAGGTTGAGCGCTTCAACCGAGATTTGATGGGTTATATATCTGATATTATCAAGTTGGGAAGTGATTGGAAAAATTTACTAAGAGAAAGGTTGTGGCTATAACGCATCACCCCACATATGGTCACTGAAGTTAGTCCTTTTCGTCTTTTGAAAGGAAGGGATCCAGCACCCAAAATATGTCCCTGGTGGTTCAAGGAGAAATGTAAAAAAAATATGGTGTTTGAAAAGGATTGCGAATGGTACTGCGGAAAGAGTGAAAACTTAACAGTGTAAAACAAAGGTGTTGTATGACAATAAGTGGAAAACTAAAACTCATGATTTTAAAGTAGGAGATTGGGTGAAAATCAGAAAACCTGGTCTCATTAGTAAATGTTCAGGTAGATTTAGTAAAGCCATAAAGATTACCAAAGTATTTGATAACAGTGTTATCACTCAAGATGGCAAGTTGTGGAATGTTAAACGGGTTGCCAGATGTCCTAATGGTTCTTGTATTTCTAATGTAGATGATGAGTCTACTGAATATTCTCTTGTGAGGTTGGAGGATGCTGTTCCCAGGATGGACCAGGATTTGGCCACCAGTTCATGCTCTGAGGCACAAAATGGTTCTGAAGCAACCAATCGTTCTGAAGATACAGTTGCTTCTAGAGTCAAGGATTCCTGTCACATTAGACAGTTTTCAATAAGATTGTCAGATTTTGTTAGATAGGTTTTGTTTCTGCTTCCCCTTTGTTTTCTCTCTTTTGTTGTTTTCTTTTGTTTACCTTATTATGTCTTTTATTTCTATATAAGGGAGATATGTTATATTCTAACATATTACTGCATGCAACTTTTATTATGGTAGTTCCAATTACATCTCATTGCTGTGCATGCTATGATCTGTATTCTAATTCCATTTGGAACTTAGTTGTGGTGTCAGCTTGAGAGTTCAGTTGCACTCTACCTTCGTGATGACCAGTCTGCTACATGTTGCTGTGCTCCATAATAAAATACTTGGAGCAATATTTGGGTGTTACAATTTGTAATGTGCAACTCAAGGAAAATTTTCAAAATTAACAGTAAAACCGCCCAATATCAGCCCAAAAGGAAGATTCCAGATAAAATGTGGGGTCAAGATCAGCAAAACTAGGATGCTGAGGTCACGAGGGAGGACAAAGTTACACACCACGTGGTGGGAACAGGGAGGTGCACAAGCACCAAAATTATAATTATTTTTTTAGCCAGATATTATTCATTTTCAAGGTCGTCTCATCATATACATCACTATCAATATGGCATATGTTTTACATGCATTGCTGGCATCCCTTTAATAACTTATTCAACTGAGTTCCAACTCCCTCTCCCACCCTCCCTCCCCCTTGAGTTGCAGCCGCTTTTAGGTAGTGTTCTAATGGCTAGGGTAATGAGTCAAGGAGTCTGTCCTAATGCAGGTGCTTTTGATCTGTTATGTCAGGGGTTGTGTTCAAATACTAATTGTATCCCTTCCTTGTCGTATCAGGGCCTCCTCTACTCACCGGTCATGTGATGGAGATTGTAGGAGAGTAGGATCTGCCTCTTATGTTGCCCCCACTTTTTTTCTGATGTTTACACTGGTTTCCGGCTATAGTCTGGCTGGGACCCTGCCAATCAGGGCCCCAGCCTCTCTGTTCTCTCTAAACGACTTGGAGTGCACTCTAGGTGCACTAGTGATTGGATACTGTGGTACCTTATGAGTCCCTAGTATATGGTACCTTAGGTGCCAAGGGCATAGGTACTTCACAGGCCTACCAGGGGCTGAAGCATGTATTATGCCACCCCTGGGAAGCAGACTAAATCAGACACCACAGGTCTGCTACTGCAGCCTGGGTAAGGTGGTGCATGCACCCCTTACTGTGATGTAGGCTACCTATATCACTACATAGATACACACATATAAACCTATAAGTCACTCCTATGGCAGGCCTTATCAATCCTGAAGGCAGAGTGCTTGGTTCCTATGTGAGAGGGTGCCCCTGCATGAGCAGAGCCCTCGGCAGCATTCGGAGACCCTTCTATGAGGCTGTTTGCAGTGCAGCCTGACCATATACTCTTAAGCGCATTATAACCTCGCGTTAAATGCTAACTTTGGGATGGCTGCACGGAAACATGTCGTGTTTGGTGTCAAACATCTTGGAATACTACCCCCCCGCCAGTTCTGGCAGCGGGGGTAGCATTCCACCCTTCTAGAGGGATAGACATGTACCTACTGTGGAAACGCGGTAGAATCCTGCAGAGCCCTGGCATCACAAAATGGATGCCACCAGTCACAGACACTGGGCTGCCCTCCTGCTGATGACCGACACTCGCAGTGGAGGAGGCCCAACAATAGATATCCTGTCCGAAGGGGGTGTGACCACCTCCCAGACAGGGTTTAGTGTATTGGGGCTGGGTGGGTGCACTCCTAGAGTGCTTTGAAGTCCTGCACTGGGGGAGCAGAAGGCTCCTCTGTGCATATGCCAGTTCAAACCACCTCAGGGGCTACCTGCCCCTGCTCTGGCGCAAAACTGGACAAAGGAAAGTGGGTGTAGCCACCCCCTCCCCTGACCCTCCCATAGGTGGGGTCATAGAGCTAGTCCCTCCCTTCTTTTTAGTATAAGAGGGGGAACCTGTGCATTGCAACCCAGATCTCCCTGGATGACGCTCTTAAGAAGAATCCTGGACCTTCGATGTTCCACTACCTCTGGAAGACTGAAGAATCTCCCTTGGAGTCAAGGAGTGACTCCCCTGCTTGGCAGGCACCAAAAACTACGACGGTCGCAAACTACGCCGCTCCCGCCAGAGCCCGAAGTCCCTGCAGCCCAGGAAGAGGATTTCCTGACTATTCCAAGGCCATCGTGAGTCCCCAGCGAAGCTGAGGCAAGTGGACCCCACGAGCGACGAGGAACCGCAGCCCCTGGGTACCGTGCACTATTGTCGAGTACAACCCCTTCATGATGTTCTACGAACTTGTGCTTTGGACCACATGTGGTCCCAGCCTCTAACAGGAATCCCTCTGAAGATCAGAGGCCTACACCATCCCGAGTGACCGTGGGCCCCTGTTGAGTGGATCCTCCTGAGGTGTCTTTGCGATCCCTTGCCAGCCGGCTTGTGGATCCCCAGAAGACTTTTTAACAAAACCAAAGAGCTCCCCTGGTTGCTCCAGGCCTGCCCTAACATACCCTCGCTGGGTAAGTCCCCCAGACCTTGCTGGTCTGCACCATTGACTTTTCCTCATCTCCACAAGACTTGCTGCTACCAAGGCTTGTTGGCTCCAATCGAGTCGCTGACACCTCAGTAAGCTGCGGACATCGTGGGACACACCGAATCCAGCTCCTGGTCATCATCGACGCTGCCTGGACCACGTGGTCGAAGAGTCAAGACACCTGTGAACGACCCGAAGCTGTCGACGACGGTGGGCATTCATCTTCCTTGCCCAGAGTCACTGCCAAGTGACTGTGAACACTGTCCCCTCTGCTTTCGGGTCTTCCTCCTTCCGAATCCAGGCTTGGATTCCAACGGACACTTCTTCTGTCGTCGCAAGCAGCAAGTCTTCACTGGCTCCCATTGAAAACGACGCCGCGACCCGACACCAAAGGACACCTATGCACCCGGCTCCCCTGGGTGAGGTAACTTCAGCACTACGGTGCTCCTGTGGGTGTGGGCCCTAGAACTACTTACCCTGTAAGTGGCTTGCTTGTAGCTACCCTAGAAGTGCCCTAAAACTACTATTTTCCCCGTGCGATTCTCGCACTGGCTCGTACAGGGCTCGCGTCTGTGTTAGACACATCGCGTCCAACTCCCTTGTAACTCTATCAGTATCCGCGTCCTTCGACTTGTACTGACCGATCGGTGTGTTCGCCTCGAACACGCCAAGGACCTGTAACATTGATAACTCAATCGCGTTCTCTCGCATAGACTCGTACAGGACTCGCACCAGTGTCTGAACACCGCGTCCGTCCCCTGTGGGTCTCCTACAACTACCTGGGGTGGTTCTTTGGGGTCCCTCGATTCTATGTGCTCTAGACCACGGTCTAGCCAAGATAAGATTGTGATATTTACTTGTGCTAACTTATTTTGATAAAACATTGACTTGTACATATGTTCCTGACTTCTAATCTCATAAAGAGATTAGTAGAGAGTTGTTTAGTAATAAATACATATATATTTGATATATATACCTGTGTGGTGTCGTTTCCTTTGGTGATTCAAGAGATTGTGTGGTAAAACAAGCTGCTTTACATTCCTCCAAGACTTAGCCTGAAGGCTGCTCTCCACAGCTACCACTAGGATAGCTTTCTATAAAGGTTGTCTTAAACCTACCTACCATAAGAGTCGAATTGTACTGGTTCAAGGTGTCCACTTTAACTAGTGAACAGCATATACCAGGCCAACTTCTCACTGAGATCTAGTGGGGGATGATCACTCCTCTTCATGGTCAGATTTATTTATAAAGTTTTATATAGCGCGAACAAGTTCCCGAAGGATATCAGAGCGCTTCACAATATGATGGGAGGAAGAACATAAATGCAATATCAACATCCGGTAGATAGAGAAAGAGAGAGAGAGAGAGAGAGAGAAAAAAAAAAAAAAGACTGGAATGGTCGCAGAGTGCGGGACAATTGCACCCAGGAGGGTAATACAATAAGCAGGTGTACACGGGCAACGAGGGGGGGTCACAGTGTGCATTAAAGAAGAGCCGTTACAAATGGAGGTACCATGATAGTGGGAGCAATGTCAACGAGCAAGTGAGCATATCCCTCTTAGGGTAAAAATGTGTTCATTGGGAATCGTTTAGCTTCCAATTTGAAAGCCTTCATTGAAGATGCTTTTTAAGTCATCCACCAGCCATCCCACCCTTCTGGCTCTGTCCAAGGTGCCTATGTCCCGCCTTGCCTCCAGTAAAAGGATCCTCCCTTCTGACCTTGCCCATTTTTCGAGCTGTCTTTTCCAGGTTCCCACCCCCTGTCCTCCTGGTGATTTCCAGTTCCTAGTGAGCTCCTGTTTGGCCAGTACAAATGCCAGGTCATGGAATTTCCCCGTTGTTTTTGTCTTGGCCATGTGTGGGAACCAATCCAATAAACAGTGTCCCGGGGTGTGTGGGATTTCTTTTTCTGTGATAGCTCGTACTATATGTAGCACCTCCTCCCAGAATGGGTTCAGCTTGCGGCAGTCCCAGAACATGTGCATCATGTGTGCTTCCCTGTCCCCACACCTGGGGCAGGCTGCTTCTTCCGCTTAAAAATACCTCCTGATGTGCCTCAGAGTGAGGTATGCTCTTTGCAGAATATAGTAGTTCTCTTTTTCCACTGAAAGTTTCTGATGAGTATAAAATCCCCAGGCCGAATGTTGTGTCCAGGTCCCTCTGGTGTAGCGGGCAGGGACTCACGGACCTGTTGATGAATAGAACGCAAATTTTCAGTTAGCTGGCACAGGTAACCAATTAACAAGGGATACTCAATATCAGAGAACCGACGAGGTCACAGGACACCCCAGACATTTGCCAGGCGTCCAAACACGACCCGTACAGTGACAATCCTGTCCTAGAATGTGCTGTTGTTCTTGTTGACAAAAGAGATAATGATAAAGCATCTGGCCACTGTAACCCTGTTGACTCCTGAATCTTTGCCAATTTCAGTTTGAGAGTACCATTGTACTTCTGAACCAAACCTGCTGACTGTGGGTGATTTGCAGCATGAAGCTTCTGTTTTATGTGCAAACCATCACAAATTAACTGAATGACCTTGGCATTAAAATGACTTCCGTTATCACTCCAGATCAAACGGGGCAAGGTGAAACGAGGAAAGAACTCCTTTAGGAGTACCTTTGCAGTCATCATGGCTGTATTATCTTTAGTGGCATTAGCCTCAACCCACTCACTGAATGCACAAACAACCACCAAAACATACTTCAAATTATTGCACTTATCTAATTCTATATAGTCCATCTGGATGACCTCAAAAGAGAAAGTGGGTGGTGCAAATTTACCGGGTGGTGTAGGAGTACCCTTTCCAGGATTGTGCATCATACACACCATGCAGTACTTTACTAAATGTGCAGCTGTTTTCGAAATGTTATCATTCTGCCATACCGGGTCTAACAACTTGCAAATACCCTTAGCACTAAAATGGGCTGGGCCATGAGCCATCGTGACTACTGGAAGAACATATGCATCTGGCAACATCCATCTCTGCTTCCCTGACTTATCAATCCAACATCCCTCGTCGTTCATCTGTGCTGTACTTTCTTGCCACATTGCTAATTCCTCCATTGTGGCCTCACTCTGTATCTCCTTCACGTTCTCAAGTGTATCCTCAAACATGGTGATTTCAGGCACCCACCTAGCGGGACCTGCTACAAACATTCTTTTCATTTTAGTCCGGGCTGTTTCCTTAGCCGTCTGATCTGCAAAAGCATTCCCCTTACCTACATCGTCAGTGACTTTCCGGTGGGCGCTACACTTCACTATGGCCAATTTCTTAGGGAGTGTCAAAGCAGACAAAAGCCTCAATATAATGTGCCCATGTCGAATCTTGGCACCATGCGAAGTAAGAAACCCTCTCTCTGCCCAGAGTTGCCCGTAGTTGTGTGCGACTCCATAGGCGTACTGACTGTCAGTATAAATATTGACAACCAGTCCCTCACTCAATTCGCAAGCTCGTATTAGGGCAACAAGCTCTGCAGATTGGGCTGACTGATAGCGAACTTGTGATGTCTCAACTACCGTACGCAGCGTAGTAATAGCATATGCAGCATTTGTAGTGCCATCTGGTAATTTAAAGCAAGAGCCATTGACATATAGTTCCCCTTGAGGGTCAGATAAGGGAACATTGGTCAAGTCTACCCGTCCTTTCATCTCTTCTTCTGTCCGGAAGATACAATCATGTTTATCAATCTCATCATTCTCAGAAGGGAGGGGCAGTAACATGGCTGAGTTCAGAGTGGCACATCTTTTGAATGTGATATGTTTAGCGAACAGTGTTAATTCATAACCTGTCAGACGTGCACTGGTGAGGTGCTGTATCTTTGTCTTATTCAATAGGGTATCCACAGCGGTGAGCAGACAAAATATCGAAAATAATATATCGATATACAAAAATATCGAAGTTAAAATATCGAAGGGACAGAATATCGAAGGGACAGAATATCGATGGACAGAATATCGACCCTAAGGTAAGTAATATCGAATTTTTTAATATCGATGTTACTAATATCGATATTTGTATTATTGTTATGTATTTTGTTATGTTTTTAATATGTATGTGTTATATGTGTTTTTGTTAAGTGTTCTACTTGTTTAAAAATATATGTATACAATTTTTATATGTTAATAAAAAAAAATGTAAGTTAATTTTTTTTTTTTGTACTGTAGCGGGTTGTGGGTTTATAGGGGAATAGGGTGGGAAGTAATTTAATTATACTAAATTAATTATTAATTCTTAGGAATTATAAATTAATTTTAATTATTTTTGCGTTTAAGTTCTGTAGCGGGTTGTGGGTTTATAGGGGAATAGGGTGGGAAGTAATTTAATTGTAATTAAGTTATAATTTATTTTAATTAATTGTTATTGATAATTATATAGTTGTTAATTAATTAATAATTGGTAATTAATTTTTATTAATTGGTGATTAATTTTTATTAATTCATTAATTGATCATCATGTCATTTAAATGTAATTAACTTATCATTTATTTTAATTAATTGGTATTCATAATTATATTATTGTTAATTAATTGATAATTGGTAATCAATTATTATTAATTGGTAATTAATTATTATTAATTAGTTATTAATTTTTATTAATTGATTAATTGATCATTATGTTAAGTGTATTATTTTATCATTGGAGTGTGTTGTGCGTTTATAGGGGAATACTTTTGGAAGTAATTGAAATCTAATTAAGTAATTATTAAATTTATTTTTGGGTATTGATGATTAATTTATTGGATATTAATTATTAATAGGTAATTTTTTTAAATTACCATTTTTGGGTTCTAAAAATTAATTTATTGTTGTTTTATTATTAATTGGTAATTAAATATTATTAAATATTATTTATTGATAAATTTAATTAATATATTAAGAATTATTTATTAATTGATAATTAATGTTTAATTATTATTATTATTGGTATAAAAAAGCATTTAATTGTTTAATATTAGTTAATTGGTAATGAAGGTGTCCATTACGATGTCGGGCGGATAAAAATCCGCCACCAACCACAGTGGCGAAAATCCGCCCGCCTACACCCTCTGAATACCGACCGAGCAATTACGATGCTGCGAACCGAAAACCGCCGGAGGCGGAAAATAAACAGAAAAAACTGCCCGCCCATGTCCGAGTCCAAGTCCATCCGCCCGCCACGGACGGAAAGACGCACGAAAAGCCAAAACCGCCCGCCCTGACGACCGAGACACCGCCCGTCAAATTAGGATCGTACCGACATGAGCGCGGGAAATCCACAAATACACCGCCCGCCAGCGCAAACAACAGTGACGAAAATGGACACAGCGGAAGCCCTGGCGGCCACCTCCATGCACAGAAACCATCCGCTGACGAAAACAAACACACACAACATGGCTAACAAGTCCACACAGCAACCCACGCACAAAAACCCAAACACAGTACACATCCCTGAAACACCCCCCCCCTGGACATACAAATCAACTACAAATCCCAGAACACCAGCCACAACACACCTGAAAACAACAGACCATCATGACACACCCACATAGGTAAGTACAAAACCAGCCCCTCCACAGACCACAACCCCCTGCAACATTACAAACTGAGGACGAAAGCACACAACACAGCGAGACAGAAAGGACAGCAGCACACCACAGACACGCACCTATCACACCCATCACCACCACCACCAAACACCTGACCCACAAACCCCCTGCACATCACACACCACACACCGCACCAGCACCACAAACACCAAAACACACACCATGGCATCACACAGAATGCCCAAGTTCACTTCCACCGAGCTGACGGTCATGGTCGACGAGATCGTCAAGGTGCACCCACAAATCTATGGCAACCAGGTCCAACAGACACCACTATCCACCAGAAACCGGTTGTGGAGCAGGATCGTAGACCAGGTCAATGCAGTCGGGAACGTTCCACGCAACAGAGGAGAAATTAACAAAAGGTGGAACGACCTCAAAAGCGTGGTCAAGAAGAAGGAGAGCAAAAATCGAGAGCTGGCTGCCAGGACTGGCGGAGGGAATCCCGCGCTATTCAAGACCTTCAAGGCGTGGGAGGAGAAGGTGCGAGTCATCATACATCCGGAGATCCTCACCTGATTACCAGGGGGAGTGGAGGCTGGTAAGTACAAACAAACGTATACCAGCATACCGAAATGTACTCACATGCACCACCACCATGCCATAGCTCCTAGGGACAAACACCCCCATGTCCAGTACACAATACACAAGACATCACCCACACATGCAACAGACACTCATACACACTCAGCCCAAAGCTAGCAACTAACAAAACCATGGGGGCATGTGTACAGTCAGCCAGCACCGCAACTACCACCAGGTCCCCTTGTACTCCAGATGCGCCAGAATGAGCACTCCCCACACCCACATCCATGTGTCCGCCATAGCTGCACTGACAGACAATTAACAGGTAAGTAGCCGGAACACAAAGACAGTGAGTCGGAGGGGGACAGCTGAAGTTAAACACCCACCAGGCCCCCACTACCACAGACCAGCAAGGTGGAGCACACCCCACATCCATGTGTCCGCCATAGCTGCACTGACCGACAATTAACAGATAAGTAGCCGGAACACAAAGACAGTGAGTCGGAGGGGGGACAGCTGAAGTTAAACACCCACCAGGCCCCCACTACCACAGACCAGCAAGGTGGAGCACACCCCACATCCATGTGTCCGCCATAGCTGCACTGACCGACAATTAACAGGTAAGTAGCCGGAACACAAAGACAGTGAGTCGGAGGGGGGACAGCTGAAGTTAAACACCCACCAGGCCCCCACTACCACAGACTAGCAAGGTGGAGCACCCCTCCCTCCCAGTACCATGTGGCATCCATTGCATTGCGCACTCAGAAACAACCTGTAGGTGGGAAACTGTACAGGGTGGGGCGTCTGTAGGCATGAGGATTGTACTACGACTGACACATGGGACATGACACATAGCAGAGGAACACGCAGCACTGCTCCCAGTCACAATCATGAGACCAATGTGCACACGGACATGTTCGACAGAGTCAAACCCCACATGACCTATCACAGATACAGCAACACCTAAGGAGCCACGTCTGCATGTACAAGTCCCACTGGAGCACAGACCCACACGGCAGGTACTGTGCCACCCATCACACACATCAGCAACACCATCGAAGTCCTGTCCATGTAGTCCTCACTGCCTGTCACCCACACATCGTACAACAACGCCCACGTAAGACAGACCGTACTAGAAGTAACAGCTTGGAACCACAATATTGCACACAAAGACAACCGGACCCATGAAACACACAGGCACACAATGCACATTCAACATATCATCCATCTCATCTCACAGCCACAATGTCATGATAGGTATGACATCCGAACAGCTGGCCCTCATACAGTAGACATGCAAAGATACCTGCCCATGACAAATCAAGTGCCTGCAGTGACCGAAGCGCACGTCACACTGCGAATAACAACACACATAACATAGTCAACACCCCAAGAGCACAGCACTGATGCACATGTACCAGGGCAGCGCGCACACAAAGGAATTGGCCCATCTTCAATACGACGTGTGGCACACAACAAGCACGAACTCACAACATTGCTACCAATGTGATGTCCATGAATGATAACAGTCAGCAGATATTCCGGCCATGTGAGACAGACACACACCTTTGTCCATGCACTGTCACGTTGCCAGAACACATGTCACGTTCTGCACCCATCACCCACAGCATGTACCCCAAACGCATATCTCAACCCAAGAGCGTTTAGGGGGCTGGTACTACCCCCTTCTGGCATCAGCGTACCTAAGTGTACCATCCCTCCCCCTAAACCATCGTTCAACCCAACATCGCCGATGGTCCTGGAGCACGCATACACACGAGCCACAAAATGTAGGAGCATAGCAACACACACCCATCGGCATTGCTAATCCGTCCCATGCCACATGTCCACATCACACAGACCCATTGCCTAGCCCACGCATACACACATCGTACATCCACACACACGCCACTGGGAAACCTGTGCACGACAGTGCACGAACTGTGAATGTCAGACAACCAATACATACTTTGCTAGGTGCAACACAATGACCCATCTCATACTCCCCACAGGTGCCGAACTGCTGGATGCTGGAGAGGGTGACAGCAGCCAGCACAGCCAGTCCGCAAGCCCCCGACCCGGACTCACGGATGTAGAGGAGCTGGACACCTCTCCGGACACGGACCACTCAGCAGGCCCATCTGGAGTGGCAGGGCACAACCGCTCCCCAGGGCCCCTCCTGCCTACCAACCCATCACCCAGGGCTGCTGACCAGTCACAGACCCCTGCTGCCATGGCCGTTGCGGCCACCACCACCGCCGCAACCACCACCACTGCCGCAACCACCACCACCACGCCATCCCTCGCCACAGCCCCTGTGCAAGGGTCAGCACGGCCATCGGGCTCCACCCTGGGAGCCAGAGCGAGAACCGTGGTGAGCAATGTGGCTAGTGGGCAGGTCGGTGGCAGCAGTACTGGTAGGAGGAGCAGGGTCAGGCCAACGCCAACTGTGCCTGGGAGCCAAGCCCTGCCGCCAATCGACAGAGTCCTTGGGGCCTATGAAGAGGCCCAAGGCGAATGGGCCAGGTCGGCAAGCGACACGCGGGAGGTCCTTGCGGTGTTGAGGTCCATGGACGCCCATATGGCCCAAATCGCGGCCCTCATGGGCCAGCTGGTGGTGGGGGAGGGCACAAGCAAGGCCAGCAACACCACCTCCGCCACCACCTGCTGTGGCGCAGGCTCGTGCAGCATCGCGTTCCCCTGCGTCCACAGCGAGTGAGCACTCCTCAACCACCACCAGCGGAACATCAACACCCCCCTACCAAACGTGGAAGGGGCCGTCCGAAGAGGAAACAGGTGTCCAGAGAGGACTTCGCCCGCACCAAACGCCAGTGAGTCAGCCAGCCACCTTGACCACCTACTGCATT
The DNA here is from genome assembly GCA_963921515.1 of Calotriton arnoldi. Taxonomy (NCBI): domain Eukaryota; kingdom Metazoa; phylum Chordata; class Amphibia; order Caudata; family Salamandridae; genus Calotriton; species Calotriton arnoldi. The sequence goes on along the minus strand of CAWUFW010016762.1, from coordinate 197,051 downwards.
GACTTGTAATACGATCCTACCCCACACTTCCATGTGAATGGCATGTGCCTGTTGGACTGTGGACATAGAACTCCATGGGTACACCTTGACCATCACGCAGCCATGACCGTCAACTCATTGTCACAGCATGCACCACATTTGTCATCACCTTGCACACAATCACATGTCACCGCTGTTAATAAATACACCTTGTTCACAATCGGCTTAATGTCTCCTGGGTTTATTCCACGATGTGCAATCGCCACCATGAGCAGAAATGCATCTGCTGTGTGGCATGTCGATGGGACAGGAGAGGCTGCAGGGACCTAGGGGTGAAAAACAGAACAAGAGTACATTCAATGAGTGTGTCACACACTCATCACACAGTACTTGTCACCAACTACAAGCAATGCACACACATCTCACAGAGCTACAGGGCACAATGCTACAGCCACTGACAGTGGCATACCAACCTGGACATGGACCATTGACACACAGCACTCAGTGAACAAAAGGCCCCCGTAACAGAGCACACATACACCTGCACAACTACAGCTACATCAGCCGTCGTACATGCTCACTCACCGTCAAGTGAAGTAGCGGGCGATGAGCTGCTGACGCACAGTCACAGCTTCATCCTCTCCACTGTCCTCTTCACTGGAGCTGTCCTGGTGTGCAGGCTGGGGCCCTGGTTGATCTCCGTCATCCACAATTAGGGGGATCTGCTTGCGGATCGCCAGATTGTGCAGCATGCAGCAAGCCACAATTATCTGGCACACCTTCTGTGGGGAGTATGCCAGTGCGCCCCGGTGCGGTCCAGGCATCTGAACCTGGACTTGAGGAGGCCAAAGGTCCGCTCAACCACACGTCTGGTCCTCCCATGTGCCTCATTGTAGCGTACATCTGCTGGGCTCCCAGGACGTCGTAATGGGCTGAGCAGCCAGGGTCCATTCGGGTAAGCAGAGTCACCTGGGTGTGAGGGACACAGAGAACCGTTGCAATTCCAACTGGACACAAGACAGCATCGCACAGCCAGCACGCTACACTACTCCACATACTCACCAACAATCCAGCCACGGTCCGGTTGCAGATTGGTCATCAGACGTGGCAGGATGCTGTTGCGCATGATGTGCGCGTCATGGGCCGATCCTGGGAATTTCGCACACACGTGTGTGATCACCATGTCCGCAAAGCATACCACTTGCACATTCAGGGAGTGCGTGTGCTTCCGGTTGCGGTAGAGGTGCTCGGTGGCCTGTGGTGCAACAAGGCCAACATGGGTGCAGTCTATTGCACCAACGACGTGGGGGATTCGTCCAAGAGCATAGAATGCACCCTTCACTGCCGCCAATTCACGAGCCCTGGGGAAGCGGATGTATCTGTTCCTGTACAGCATCATGGCTGACAGTACATCCCTGAGCACCATGCTGAACATGGGTTGGGACATCCCACCTCCACTGCCCACTGTGTGCTGGAATGACCCAGTGGCGAAGAAATGCAGTGCAGCCATCACCTTAGCCGTGGGGGTGAATGCTGTTGGATACACCCTGCGAGGACGGAGGTGGGGTTCCAACAAGACACATAGATGATGCAGGGTGGGTCGGTCCAGACGATATTTGCGGATGACCTCAACATCCACCATGTCTGACAGCAATTGGTAGGGGCGATGAATGTTTGGTCTCCGCCTAGGAAAGATGGAAGTGAACACATGTCAAAGCAACACGCCACATGGCATATTCACATACACAGAACATAAATGACTGAGCAGGCAATTGAATGACAGAACGGCTGACAAGTAGGGACAGCACAGCCACAATACACTTACACAGGTCCCCTACCAATAGCAATGGGCAGTGACACACCCCATTGCTATGAGCATGCACATGGGGATCTAGGCCTTAACAACTTGTAAGGCATGCTGAAGGCAACAGACTGCATATTCGGTAAGCTGCAACACCACGGCAACATGACTAGCTGCTGTGCATCACACTGCTTCCGAGGCTGGGTGTGTAGGGCACACACCAACAACGCTATGGACACAGGCTGAGCGGCCAAAACAAGTGGGACCGGTGGCACGAGGGGAGATGAGACAGTCATTGATGTCCCTACTGCACCCTAAGTACAGCACTGTACGGAACACACCTCCAGAAACATTGACAGGTGTACACATTGACAGCCCCATGCCGACACGGCTGTGTGCTTGCAACTACACATCACAAGTGACACGTAACATTGCACGTGCCAAGTGGCAGATGTACATAGTGAAAGATGGCATGTGTGTGCATTTGCATATCCCATGCTCCCATGCCAATGTGTACATGATGATGTTCCTACATACATGTGGAGGCTGAGCACTGGCCGTCCCTGCCTATGCACACGGCATGTTGTGGCCCTGTCCATTGTGGACCTGCACCCACACGCAAATCATGGCCACACCTGCAGATGCATTGCGCACATTATACTGTGTGCTGCACATGGCATCAGCGGACTGTACCCGGCATGGGCCAGGCCCTTACGGCCAACTCCAATGACCCTCGCGGTTGCACCCTGCGTGTTCCACTGTGGAGGTAGGCGTCCATGGCCAGCTGGGAGCAGGCCAACGTCTGCAATTGCAGCTGCCAGACATGGTACACGAATCGCAGCAGCTTGTACCCACTGAAACGGCCCCAGGGGGTAATATGTGTGTGTGAGTGGGACAGGCATGACCACAGCTACCTGGCACTGCAGCCTGGCACCCCTCGACGACAGCTGCTGCTGCCACCACTACACCTACACGTGGATGACGCTGAGGACATGTCCAGGTCCACTCACCAGCGAGGAGCTGGAGAACCTGGATTCCGTGCTCCACGCACACTGCACATGGCTATTCCTTGTGAAGGTTGTGTGTGAGAGACAACTGCAGTGGGTGTGGGTGTGCATGTGGGGGACACACATGTCGTTGCTCCTCAGCACTATGAGTCAGAGCCTGTGGAGTACAGACATGCACTGCACACCATGCTGGCTGCAGGTGGCATGGGTATGTGAGCTCTCGGGCGCTTTGACCTGTCTGTCCCACCCGAGTGGTGGTACATGGCAACTTCATGTCAGACATCCAGTGACACAGACAATTGGCAATGCAGGTCTCAGTGCACTTGTCGGTCGTGTGGAAGTCAGGCTGGGGCCATGCTGCCCTTCTCAGTCCCAGCAGGCCTGGCCTGCACATTGACTGCACAATGCCAGTAGGTGCCGACACAGACTGCCTAGTGGGTTACATGTGTCTCCTGTTCAGGACCCCCGGATGAGCGCCTACTCTGCACTGTCGATTGGACACACCATGACTCGTGATAGGGATGTGTGTGAGGGATAGTGGCACTGAATGTGACCTTCGTTGCGGGGTGGGCCATGCACAGGGCGAGTACGCTGATGGTTGCGCAGTGTTGGTCACAGTGGGTACACCCACACAGATGTGTTGCCTTGTGATCTTTTTCTAGGTCAGCCTGACAATGGACAGTAGATGTGGGCAGGCTACACATTGCTCAATGTGCTGTCTATGTGCATGTGCATTCACACCAGGCACAACTGCCCCTGCACATGTGACCCCTGCTGCACTCAGTGCTGGGTCTGTTGAGCTGATGCACCGTCTGTGCGTGGGGCAGACAGCTCTGCTCACTTCCGTCATTGCCCATGACATCACTTTGCCGCAGGTGACATGGTTCATGGAGGGCCCACATGTACGCGTGGGTGGACTACACAAGACTGTCCAATGGTTGTCACCCCCAGTCAGTGCTTCGAATGGGAAGTATGTGGTGCTGGTACTCATTTCGCTGTGTCGGGTGTGCGGCTAGGTGCGGGGCTACATGCAAGACATGGGTAGGTCATCGGCTTATCTACTAGTTGCAATACACACGAGACATGTCTTTTTCTGACCACATCAGGGGCATTCCTTAAACTAACTGGAAGTCAAACAGTTATCTTTTACACTGTCCTCATGGCCTCCCCTCGCTCACACCAATATGCATTTGCACATGAGAAGCTAGCGCATGCACAAGCAGCTCCAAGCTCGCCCCAGAGAGGCCAAGGAGTGTATGTGTGGGTCCATTTGTACATGTGGTCTGTCTCACGGTATAATTAGTGGCGTGACGCCGTCCACATGCGTGGTGCCCCGACTCGAGACCCGGGCAACCTTGACAATGCATGACAGGCTCCGCAGTCCGGATACACCACCTGCAACACACAGAGGCTGTAGCTGCCCTAGCGGGCCAGTCCGTGTCCAACTGGTGCTCATGGCCCCACACATTCACTCTTTGGCCTCTCTGGGGCGAGCTTGGAGCTGCTTGTGCACGCGCTGGCTTCTCTGTTGCAATGGCATGTAACGTGTGTGGGTGTATTGTCAATGGGTGGGATGGTGCGAGCCACCTTCCGTGACGTCACTGCTGCTTGTGATGTGTGCGTCCCCCCACTACTTCCATTTGACTTGTGCCATACTACACATTGTGGATGTGTTGCCTGCGTGATGTGACAAGGATGAGCGCGCCATGACCTCTCACCCACCATGCTCTACTGCCATCCCGTGCCCTGGATTGCCTGTGCAAGTGGACAATGTTGGGGATACACCAGGTCGACAGGGGTTGTGAGTGCCTTGGCAAGGGCCTGGCGGACGCGCAGCAGTATCCGGCATGTCCACGGAGGGTGGGCTGACGTCTACACTTGATGCGGCATTGTTCGTGTGCCCGCCTGTTGTGCACACACGAGTTCACATTCGTCACCAGACAGGTGGTCTTTACAGATTCCCAGGAGTGCGCCAATGTACTGGTCCTGAGTCCTACCAACACAGCGTGTTTCAACATTGCATGTGCGCACCTACCCGTCACACCAACCCACCTGAGCCATGCGTAACTCCCGCTTCACATGACACATGTGTGTCTCCCACAGTTGTGCTACTCATTTAAGTTGACATCCAATGACAGTGGACTACATGATCATCTCACGACTGCCGTGTACTTCACACACTCTCATCCTCTCTCATTCGTACTTGTGAAATGAATCAGCAGAGACACATTGTTGCTTCAAGCCATGTATTGGGACTAATGTCCTCTGTGATGCAGTATAGTGAACACTACTGGCAGCGAAGTGCATGTGGAGGATATACTCAGCATGATTACACATAGCATAGGGTGTAGGGGTACAGTGTTTAGTTGTTGACTGTGGGATGTGGGCTTCAGAGTTACAACTGCTTAGCCGTTGGTGTGCTAATGTACATTTGCTGATTACTGTGGTGCTGCTGACTGACACAGACAGTATACATTTAGCCTACCAGTCCGCTTGTCATCATGGGCACAGTGCATCTCAGTTCCATGTTACAGGTTTGCTGCTATGGTTACTCATACACACGTGCGTGGAGGTGACATCAGGGCATGGGCTTACGTGCATGCAAAGGCGTCCCACTTGTTGTTGCGATGTGGTGGGTACTGGCCATGTCACAGTCACTGGGCTCATGTTGTTGGTGGATGCACTTGGTGTCCATGCAAAGGTCCTGGCACGGACGTTCAGAGGGAGGTGTGGTGACAGCTCTCACATACTACAGCAGGACGATTGCTGTCCACTGACCGGTGCATATGTTCATGGGCGCAGGATCCATATCATGGCATGGTTGTACGTGCAGTTCTGTCCATGTGGTTGCCATACACAAATCCCATGCCTCTGCCTCCCCCTGTTCATGCAGAGTTACTGGATGTGATGAGGTACAGGGTGCATTTCCCAAATAGTATCAGATGTCATGGCAGTGTAGTTGTTGTTGTGGTGTCAGTTGCAGGTTGCATGGTGTAGTAGTTGTACTGGTAACTGCCTAGTCCGTGCGTAAGCCAAGCATGGGTACGGTGTGGGACATCATTGCTCAATTGGGGTCTGGCGACGGGGCCCGACGAATTGACAGGTTGTCAGGAATGCAATACCTTCCAGCAGGGCTTCCATGGCATTGGTGGTGGACATGGTTGCCAGCCAATGTAGCGGATGGTGGCTGTCAAGGTGTTGGTCGTGAGTCGTCCCTTGTAGGAGCATGATGGGACATGTTGGATGGCATTCGATGTAACTGTAATCCATTATCCGTCGTGTGGAGGCACAGTGGTCCCATTGCAGTGTGGGTCCGATAGTCGCCACATACGCCATGCCCCCATAGGCTGAACAGGCCCTGTCGTGGGCGTCCAGGGGGTTGAATAGTTGTAGCAGGTCCGCCCTTGGACATGCCGGGTTGGAGAGACATAACTCCACAGGATAGTAGAAGGGACACCTCCGACAGTAGAAGACGGGGATGACGCAGCTGAACAATGCGATGCGGTAAGTTAGTCGGTAACTTACGTTCAGCAAGGCCAGATTGTCACATCCCAATATCTGTATCAGGTTATGTTTGTACAGCTTGATCTGTCCGGCGTAGTTGGGTAGGTGTGGTGCAAGTGCCATTTTGCTGCAGGGCGCTGTGGTGGCGTGCTCCGGCTGTCTGTGCAGTCTGCAGAGTGCAACCTCCGATGTTGCTGGGAATTCTGTAATGGTCGTAGGGAGGCAGGACTTGTGTTATGTTGGCTTGTGCAGAGGACACGGGCCCTCATCCCACATGCTTCTCTGAATGGTCAAGGTCAGTGGTGTCTGACTCCTTCCAGATACCTTGCATGTGAACCACATGGGGGAGTGCTATCATTTCTTCTTTCCGTTGTGAATGTTCTTTGGTGTTATGCGCTATCTGCCCTGTGGCCGCTTCCCTCTGCATGCCTGTGTTGGGCTTTGTTTGGTGCAATGACTGTTTTCTCCGGCTTGTTTAGTCGGGATGTGGTTTCACAGTGGGAATGGAAGGTCATTCGGTGCTGTCTCCTCTCCCGTGTGTGGGCAGCAGGCTGCTTTTCCGCTGTACGTTGGGCCTTGTGTTATAATTGGTCCCACCTGTTGTCTGTCCCCGGTATCTTTGATGTTACGTATTGCATGTCTTGTTATTGGGTGCAGGGTGGCACCGGTGTTTCTGTGTGGTACTGGCGTACCTTTTCCCGACGGGGTCCATATTCTGATGGGTGATGTTGCCTCCGCTGTGTGCTTCGCCGTGTTTTGCACACAGGGGTGTGTCCTAATGTGGCGTGACGTCACTGACATGTTCGGGTCAGTTGTGTGATGTCAGGTTGGCAACAGTGAATTGCCGGTTGGGGACATGACTGTGGCAGGGCTGTCACGTGACATGTGCGTTCTGGGTGGTGCTGGTGTGTGTGGTGTTTGGTTGTGACCCTGTGTTGTTTGTGTGCGGCACATGCATTGCGCTGCCGTTGGCCTCTGCGTTGTGCGCATGTGTGGGTGCAGTGGTGGATGTGTCGTGTCCACGCAGGGGTGTCGGGGTGGGGGCCATATACAGTTTTCCCGCCCTTGCACTGTGTGCGCTGTTTGCGTGCCCCTGTTGTGTGTCTGCCTACCTGCGTTGCCGCGGTGCGTTGACTCCTGGGTGCTGCATCAGGTAGAGCATGGGGAGGGCCTGCAGTGCTGGATGCATGCTCGGGGGGTCCGCCTCTTTGATATCCGTACTGTGAGTTCGGTTTTCCGCCTTGCTTTCACGTGCGGTGTCTCTTAGCCGGAGGAACTGTTTGGTTCTGGCATCGTAATTTGTACGCCGGGCGGTACGTGATTTCGTCGGGCGTTGTGTCTCCATTGGGCCGCGCCGCTCCGTGAACGGGCGCACTTTGATGGCGGACTGCGTCGCTGGCGTACGGGCGGTGTTTGGCTGTCTTTTCGCATCCTAATTGGGCGGGCGTGTGTGCTGTGGCGGGCGGACGGTAAATGGTGCTTTTTGCATCCGCCAGCACGGCAGTGGTGCTTCCGCCCGCCATCCTAATGGGCCCCTAAGTTTTAATAATTTATATGTTTATTGTTATTAAAAATATTTTATTGTTCAATATTTATTATTTAGTAATTAATATTTATTGATTATTATTTATTGGTATTTATTATTAATTTATTGTTAATACATTTTCTATTGGTAATTATGTTTTTATTAATTCTTTATTGGTATTGGTAAATAGTTTAGAGTTATTTAATAATTCATTAATTATTTTAAAAAATTAATTTATTTAAAAGTATGTTATTTGTAACTTCTACGCTATCCAACACTTCCCCTACTGTTGCACTCTCTGGAGTTGGAATAGTAATTTTTACCCCTACGCTATCCAACACTTTCCCTACTGTTGCACTCTCTGGAGTGGGAATAGTAATTTTTACCCCTACGCTATCCAACACTTTCCCTACTGTTGCACTCCCTGGAGTGGGAATAGTAATTTTACCCCTACGCTATCCAACACTTTCCCTACTGTTGCACTCACTGGAGTGGGAATAGTAATTTTTACCCCTACGCTATCCAACACTTTCCCTACTGTTGCACTCTCTGGAGTGGGAATAGTAATTTTTACCCCTACGCTATCCAACACTTTCCCTACTGTTGCACTCACTGGAGTGGGAATAGTAATTTTACCCTCAAGCTATCCAACGCTTTCCCTACTGTTGCACTCCCTGGAGTGGGAATAGTAATTTCTACCCCTACGCTATCCAACACTTTCCCTACTGTTGCACTCTCTGGAGTTGGAATAGTAATTTTTACCCCTACGCTATCCAACGCACTCTCTGGAGTGGGAATAGTAATTTTTACCCCTACGCTATCCAACATTTTTCTTACTGTTGTTTTTTTGGGGGTTGTAATAGTAGTTTTATTCCCTACGCTATTTAATATTTTTTGTATTATTTTAGTTAATATCGTATATAATTAATTTTCAAAATATTAAAAGTAAATGTAATTTTTTAATTTGTTATTATAATTATTTAATTTTTATTTATGTTATTGTTTTATGTGTATATTTGTATTTGTAATTTATAATATTTTTTAATAATTTATAATTTATTAAAATAATTATTCAAACTGATTATAAAGTAAGTATATATATTATATATTATATGTATATGTTTAATTAATGTTTTATTTAATTATATATGTTACTTATTAATTTTAAAAATTATAAAATATTTTTAACTATGTTTATTTTAATTATAAGTATTATTTAGTTTGTTTTACATATTATTTTTAACAACAAAAAAAAACGATATTTTTGATAACGATATTTTTGACATCGATATTGTTTTTTTGATATTTTTGTACTTACCATGTTGTAGATAGGATTTCGATATTATTGACATCGATATTTTTGTTGCGATATTTTTGTAGGTCGATTTTTTGACCTTCGATATTTTGTCAGTGATCCATCCACAGCATGGGGTACCATACCTGTGAGGTCAGTATCAAGTATGAGTCCAGCCGATTGTCTTATCGAGACAGCCACGTCCGCGACCGCTCTTACGCAGCTCGGGAGGGCTCGTGCGACAGGATCAAGCACAGCAGAAAAATAAGCACACAGCCGTTGCTTATCTCCAAATTTCTGTGTTAAAACAGAAAGCGTGCAGCCAGCCATCTCATGAACATATAATACAAAGGATTTGGCGTAGTTAGGGGTACCAAGCACTGGAGCCAAACAAAGCGCAATTTTTAGTTGCTCAAAAGACTGCTGACATTCAGACGTCCAAGGTAATGGTTAATGCAAGCAGGGGCTTAATTAGTAGGAAATAGTTAGGTATCCACTGACGACAGTAGGAAGTGATACCTATAAAAGTGCGTACATCTTTCTGGGTTTGTGGAACTGGCATTTGAACAATAGTACTAATACGCTCCGGGGTCAATCTCCTACCCTTGTTCTACAGCAGGTGACCTAAGTAGGTGACCTCCTGTCGACAATACGGAAATTTTGAAAGGGATACTTTATGGCCATGCTGAGTTAAATGCAACAACAATTTAACTGTACTGTCTCTGCAAACTTGTTCTGTATCTGAAGCAATGAGCAAGTCATCGACATACTGTAGCAATACATTACCTGTGGGGAGCGACAAGGATTCCAACTGACCTTTCAATGCCTGACTATAGATACTCGGACTCTCTGTATAGCCTTGAGGAGCATGACAGAACCTAAATCTACTCCCAGCTAGGGTGAACCCAAACAGATATCTGCTATCAGGATGAATAGGGATACTGAAGAACGCATTTTTCAAATCAATGACAGAAAAGAATTTAGCATAAGAGGGAATCATTGTCAAAAGAGCAGTGATGTCAAGAACCACCGGAAACTGGGGAATCACTATTTTATTAACTTCACGCAAGTCAATCACAAAATAATAAACATCTTCATGGTCATCAAGAAAATCTGAGGGCGTCAGCTTAAGAATGGGAAGGATAGGGCTATTACAAATATTAGCTGTTATCTCCTCAACCACTCCCTTCTTAATCAAATCCTGCACAATTTGCAATAAGGTTCGCTCTCCTGCCTGCGGTATTTTATATTGAGGGATACGAGGTAAAATAGCACCATCCTTAACGTGTATCAAAACAGGCGATATCTGCAACAATCCCACGTCTGTGTCGCCTGTTGCCCAGAGAGTGGGTGGCACAGCTTTAAATTCAACAGGAAGGGGCGCATCTTTGGACAGACACTGCTTAGCGCACACCACATCTGGACCCATAGTCATATAGACACCTGCTGGGGAACAATAAATCGTAGCATGCAGTTTTCTTTAACAAATCCAAACCCATCAAATTCTCACCACAGTTAGATGTCAGCAAAAATGGCGAATCCACAGTGAAAGGACCGATAGTCAATGCAAGGGGTCTTGAAATGGGGCTTACAACCGGTACACCAGAAAACCTACCAATACATTATTATGGCGGGACAGAGCCGCCCCAGGGACCATATTTCAAGAAACAGAACTTTTTGTAGCACCTGTGTCTACCAAAAATGTCTTAGTCGAACCTTGCTGTTCCGCTGTTACATAAGGACCACGCTTGTCCACAGGTATCAGAACTGGTCCCCCACTCTGTCCCTGGCTTTCCTAGCTGTAAGATATTTCTGTCACTTCATCCACATCATAATCATCATGGTAGCACTGTCCATACCGAGGGTCATCAAAGTAATTATTATTGGTACGACCCTGTGAGGCTGCAGCGTTCTGAGCCCTGCCTGCCTCACTTGCTCCACGACCCCTTCCACGAGAACCTTGTCCTCTAGGGACCGCCACCTTCTACAAAAGCACAGGACACTCGCTATGCTAATGTCCCTCCTCTTTACAATATGCACACTGATTCGGACCCAGGGGCGTGGCGTTTGGCTGCCTACTAGTGCGTGGAAGCTGTCGGGCCAAACCACCACGTCCTCTACCATTCCCTCTAAAAGCCTGTTGCAACAACACCTTTGTCTTCAAATCCTTATGCTTTTTCTCTGTCCTCTCCTTTTTCTCATTATCCCTATGCTCATAATATTGTGCCATATTCAAAATAACTGAAGGGGAAGAGGTGGACCAGGTGCTTTCGGAAGCCTGCAATTGAGTCACAATCTCAGGAAGCAAATTAGAAACCAATCTATTAACAAACAACGAACACCTTCCTCAAAAGACAGATCCTGCCCACTGTAATCCAGGAATATATCTTCAAATAGAGTGAAAAAATCAGACACACTCTCATCTTTCTTTTGTCGACAAGCCGTTAACTTGTCCCAATCAACCTTCCTCGGTGGAATAAGAGAATGCATATACGTAATGATACGGCCTGGCAAAGCAAGTATCTCTGCTCTAGGCTTATCACCTGGCATCCGTTCCTGATCCCATACTTTAGTTTGGTACCACGTACCCCCCAACTCTGCAACATGGTCTTGAGTATGCACCTGTCTCCAAATGTCAACCGGAACAAGAAGACCAAAAAACATTTCAATGTCAGCAGAGTCATTACCGTCGAAGAAGCAGCTTCAGTCAACTCTTTATAATAAGCAGTGGGGTTCTTTCTAGGGTCAGGCAAATGAGTTTTAAGGGATAAAACCTTGCTTCTTTTCCATGGAGTATAGACCCATTGTTCTTGAAACCGGGCTGCTACTGCCGCTCGAGTCACATTACCCCGCCCATCCGTTAACTCTGGAATCTCGGGGTGTTATATAGGATGAACCTCTCTCATCGGAAACTGGGATACCGACTTGGGGCTCTTCTCATGCAGTCTGCCCCTGTAAGCTATGATTGTCGTAACATTACTGAAAACTTGTTCTGGGCTCAAATCACTAACATACACACGATCTCTAATATCATGTAAACTTTTAGGCGCTTCTGATTCAAAACACTGCTGCCAAAGACCAATCAAAGTCACCAACATGTGCTTAAGAGCATGCTGCTGTATAAAAGGCTCAAAATCTTGCATTGTTCCCCAAACATCTTCCGCACTGTAAATGGGATTACGAGCCCACTGGGCAGCCTGATTAGCTATTATCCTTTTGTCTTCATCTCCCACATCAGATCGTACTAACGGCCCCATACGTTCCTTAAATTTCATCCAGTCTTTATCCTCAAATCCACGTACTGGTGTCCCACTACTCAGTAATGTCAGGGGATGAAAAAACAGAGTGGGAGTAGCAACGGAAGTAACAGGCACTAACGTCGCTGCTGGCTGCATCGCAGGTTTAAGAGCTGGTGAAAGGGACGCTGAAACAATGGGTGTGGCAGGAGTACTAACAGTCATAGTTGCCACAGATGGCGAGGACAAAGAAAGGACAGGAGGTGCCATGGCCATAGCAGTCTGATCAACAGTAGCAGGAGCAGAAACAGCAGAGACAGAAGAAACGGGTGGCTGGGACTGTGAGGGAATAGCGGGATATATCCTCTGCTGGGCATATGGAGGTGGGGGTCGAGTATCTAACAATTCTTCCACAAAAGTAACATTTTCTTCTTGGGCAACATAAGATTTATCAATCTGTAATCAAAACCTTCTATCTTCACATTCAATACCCTTCTCCTGCTTTTCCCTGTCATATGCTACAGCCTTCTGAGTCAACGTCTGCATTCTCCTTTTCCGAGCCTCTTGCTCTGCTTTCATTCACCTTTGTTTAGCTGCTTTTTGCCACGTTTTAAGGGAATCAACCATAGACTGTCTACTTCTTTTCTTAAACAACTGTTCTTGTAAATACTCGATCTTTCGCTCATCGAAAGTGCCCCTCAAAGACCACTGCAATTCGGCATTGTCCCTCGTATATTTGTGCCACAGCGTACTAAACATAATAGGGCCAAGGCCATGCTTCACATAAATATCAAAATTTGGAGTGACTTCTGGAGGCGCCGGCTGACTTTCCTCCAGTCGAGCATCAGCAGAACAACAACGACAGCACAAAGAAACCAGTTTACTTATTCCAGGCATTCTCAAAAGAAAACAAATTCACTACTTATGCCTGGCAAAGTATTTGCAAACACTTTTCACCCAAAATCGGTCCTCAGACCGTACCAAATACAAACCAAAATGGTACCATATCCACAAAGAACCAAAACAAACTCACCTGATGTATGCAGGTCAAACAAATGTATTCTCCACTGCTGACTCTTCAGACCAAACGGTCAGATCCAAGGGTTTCGCTTTTCAGGACTCCAGTCAGGATGACCACTGGATGAGACACCGTCCAGCAGGACAGAAGGGGCAGCTACGAGTACAGGAACTCTCTTGTGCAGGGATCCCTGATCCGTCCGTCCGACCCGACGATGGCCTCAACCTCCCCACCCATCTTCAGGAGGTGGTGGGTCACTCACCCGATGGAGTCCCTGTCCGGGCGCCAACTGAAGGAAGTGACCCGATTATGGTGACCCGGGTCACTCACGACCACCTCTCAGCCTTCCATACAAATGAAGAGTCGGTCAGACAGTAGAGAATACAAACCAATATATTTATTCAGATACGCTCGAGTGGAGCCCAGTCTCTTAGGATTGCTGCAGAGGGACTGACATCAGCAAACATGGTGATACATTATGTACGATTCAGAACCAATGAAGGCACGCCCACAATGGAATTTTCCAGGCAGATGCAGCTACACAAAGAAGTACAGAAGGATAAGTTTCGATCCTGAGGCCGGGCACACACTATCTATTACTCAAGGTCACTCCGTCCATGCCCACCTCTAGACTAGTGGGATAAGGCCTTTATCTAGTGGGAAAGGTATGCGCTAATAAGAACAGTGTATTCAAAGAGAAAAAGTAGGCCCAACCTTGGAGAAACGAGACTTACCAAAAGCTGCTTTTTCAGGAAGGGAAAGATTAGTTTCGATCATGGTTCAAAATGGCGGCCAAACATAAAATGGTGCCACGAATGCTAACTTACATAGAACAATACATAATCAACACAGCGAAAACATTTTTATTCTAACAAGGCTGCCATCCAGCTCTGAGGAAACAGGGAGTCTCATCATATCAACCCACTGAGCGGTCCCAGCATCTCTACTCCAGGGCTGCCAGCTCTGAGTATCTTCCAACCCGTCTTGTCTTTCACCGTTCTCGGTGGGCTCTCAAATGATGTCATCGGCAATTTGCAGTGTTACTTGCGGAAGTACAATGCTCAGTGCCTCGGACATGCTTGATCCGTTCTCAGAGTTCGACTCTATTAGTGTGTCGCTGCTCTCCTGGGGAGGCAGTTCCGCCCCGTTTCCGCTTATTAGCGCCACTACTTTCATCGTGTTCTGTCTCTCTATTTGCACCTCTTCTTGCGTGGGTATGAGCATGTCCCTACTGATCATTCTACCGCGGTGCCTACCATTGCGCTTCCGTTGTGTCTTTTGCTCCTGGGGCGGGGCTTCACCGCGACAGCGCACTAACCAGTCCCAGGCCTCTTGCGGGGTATGGAAGAACTCCGTTCCATCTGTGGTGGACACTCGCAGTCTGGCAGTATAAAGCATGGTGTATTTGTAGTCAAGCTGGAAGAGTTTTTGATTCACACTTTGAAATGCTCCTCTGCTTCTGCACTTCCCTGGAGAAATCCGGGAATATTCGCACTACTACATTGTTCACCTGAAGGTCTCCTTTTCGCCGAGTTTGTACGAGGATATGGTCTCTGTCGTGGTAGTGGAAGAGTCTCACCACCACTGCGGAAGGCGGGGTGTCAGGTGCGGCTGGTCTTGCCGGTACTCTGTGGGCTCTTTCAAACGTGTAAAACGCCGACAGCCCTTCCAGTGCCACCTCTGTGCATATCCAGTGCTCAAGGTAGTTGACCATGCTGGCGCCTTCCACTTTTTCAGGGAGTCCCACTATCCTGATGTTATTTCTTCGGGATCTGTTTTCATAATCTTCTGCTTGAAGTTCCAGGGTGCACACCTTTGTTTCTAAAGTAGCCAACTGCTTTTTCAGTGCTGAGATGTCTGGGGAAGTTTCCGATAGTTGTCGGTCATTCGCTGTGACTTGCTCTGCCAGCCGCTTATGGTCATCTCGCAGAATGCCCAAGTCTGTGCCTATTGAGTCTATCTTTGCCTCCAGACGCTTGCTGGAGGCTATCGCTTGCAAGATGTCTTGCAGCGTTGGGGTTTGAGGGTGCTCCATTTGGGAGGGGAGGGTCTCACCTCTGTCCGGCGTGGTCTCTGTCGGTGATTCCTCATTGCCCCGCTTTCTTATGACTTTCCCAATTGCCCACCTAGAGTCTGCATCACAGACTGCGTCGGCGCTGTGCGTACTTCTCCTTTGTTCGCGGCCCAGGTACGGTTTGTTCTTTAGGGGGCCTTCTTCTCTATGGTCTCTGTGGGACTCCTGATATCGAGGGCCCAACTCCCATGCCTCCCTCAGGGTTACTGCCCTCCGCAAGGGCGGTTTGCTGCCTGGTGTAGCACCTCAAGTGCAGAGCGGCTCGCTCCAAGTCCAGGTCACTGTATTCGTGTTTCAGTGACCTTCCGGTCTTCTGCTGGTACATCTGCCGGGTCAAAGTCTGTGCCAGTACCCTGCATGGGGTCTTCCCTCCTTCCCCGACTTCACGGCCTTGCGCTATGTCCAGCACGCTGATCTCTATCAGTCAGACTCTATATTAGGGTCCGCATTCAGACTTTGTCTCCTCACCGGCCCCCTGCCCCATGCCTGATCTGTGCTCTCTTCTTTTTCATCTGGTGTGTTGCTGCGCTGCTGGGTTACCCCCACCTTCCCAGCTTACTGTAGGCCGTCAGGCTCTTCTTCTGTAGGCTTTCTCCTAGGGGGGGTTCTCACTGGAAGGTCAAGTAGAGATTGCGCTCTTTCTTGCTTTCTGGGGTCTGACCTCGCCCCTGGTCACGCTATGGCTGCTCGCTGCAGCAGGTTGCTGTCCCACTCATTGGTAGTGTGGTTGTGCCTGGGCCCCTCCCTGCAGTAGTGCTGGACCTCCCGTTGGTGCCCCACGTTGTTCATGAGTCTGTGCCCTTTCCTGTGCGCAATCGTGCTGCCCGCAGTGATCGGGATGGGCCTACCTTGTTACTCGCGGCCCGCTTCTGGGCACTGGAGGTTCCGCTCTGTTCTCTGAGCCGCTCGTTGGACAGGGGCCAGGTCTGTGTTCCCACTGCTGGTGCCCCCCTCTACAGCTCGTCCACTCGGCCACCGCTCACAGCCCGGGAGAGACGCAGGATCGTCTCACTTTCCCGGCCCTCCAGGGATCCAGCAAATTCTCTGGATCCTCCAGTGCTCTCGCTAGTCCCAGTGGTTTGCTCCTCAGCTCACTCCTCACTCAGCTCCACTGGGGGCAGCCATCTTGAGAGAGCCGCACTCGGCAACCTGCTTCCCGGCTCAGTCGGTTCCGGCGCACTGCAGCCTCCCCAAGCTCCGGAGGCATCACCCGGGTTGGGCTCTCGTTGCAGGTCCCACGTTGTCTCGCGCCACCTCCTGTGCCTCTTGTTCTGCAGGGCCCAGGCTGGCGTGCTCTCCACTGTCGCTCCGGTTCTAGCCCGCCACCGACCACTGAGTTCAGGCGTCATAGTCCGTCAGTTGTTCCTGCCGCTGTGTGACTTGAGAGAGGCGCAAGGTCGCCTCGCTCCCTCGATCCACCAGGTACTTTGCCAGCACCCGGAGTCCACTCCACAGTTCGTCTCTTACTCGACTCCACTGTGCACCGCCATATTGGGAGAGCTGCATTTTTCCCCATGGCTGTACTTGGGTTACTCTCAGTGCAGCCATGTGTTATAGGCTCTGCCAATCTCTGCAGCTCTGGGCATGCTTGGGGGGCCCTCAGAGTCCAATTTGTCACTTGAGGGGGGTCAGGATGGAGCTTGATGGTGGTCGGCCGGACGGAGCTCTTGAGCACCCCTGCTCACTCCATCAGCGCCAGGCCACGCCCCCGCACAAGCACCAAAACATGTCCACAGACAAGCACCAGCAATACCAAACAACAACACACCCCCTCTTTCTACATTTCCATGCACATATAGCGATAATGAACCAAACAAGAGCAACTGGGGGTAATATCAAAAGGAGGTAGCCCCCAGCAGGAAAATAGCCTCCTGGAAGGCACTGCACAACAATTGTGCTCTTAGGCACACACTGGGCTAGGCGCCTTTGGCAAGACTAGCATAACCCATGAGACTTCTGCTAAAAAGGCACAAATATATTCCTCCCTGCACTCAGAAAACCATCTCACAATCATACCTAATACCGATGTGATCACTCAGAATCGAAATGTCGAAGGTCTGAGAACCACACAAGTGCGATTAAAAAGGGGGGGTTTCACCAGCTTATAAAAATAAGATCTGTCTAGAGAATAATAATCACCCTCACTCCTTTAAACATTAAAAGATGTTTCTAACAGGGATTGCCTTCTGATACCTCCCTAGATAGCAACTAGTAGTTTGACAGATCACACCCCTGTGGTAAAAATACAGGGTCTCTGAAACCATTAATAACGGAGCATACTTGACTAGCTAAATTATCAAACTACAAAGTTCTTTCAAAACAGCTAACAACAAGTGCACTAGCGCCAATTCTTCGCCAGCCCCGTGACCCAAAGGGAAAAAAGACATTTTTGAACTTGCATCAATGGTATGAGGAAAAACTCACGGGCTCTCAGCAAGGGGTCTACTTAATACCGAGTGGGTAAACCATCCCACACAGTCAAACGTTTCAATGACGATTACTCCTTGTGACTAAATACATCAATTGTTTCTGAGATTGTAGGAGAGTAGGATCTGCCTCTTATGTTGCCCCCACTTTTTTCTGATGTTTACACTGGTTTCTGGCTATAGTCTGGCTGGGACCCTGCCAATCAGGGCCCCAGCCTCTCTGTTCTCTCTAAACGATTTGGAGTGCACTCTAGGTGCACTAGTGATTGGATACTGTGGTACCTTATGAGTCCCTAGTATATGGTACCTTAGGTACCAGGGGCATAGGTACTTCACAGGCCTACCAGGGGCTGAAGCATGTATTATGCCACCCCTGGGAAGCAGACTAAATCTGACACCACAGGCCTGCTACTGCAGCCTGGGTGAGGAAGTGCTAGCACCCCTCACTGAGATATAGGTCCCCTATATCTCTCCTGCACACACATTGAGACTTATTCATTGTGAGTCCCCAGCAAAGCTGAGGCCAGTGGACCCCAAGAGTGATGAGGAACCGCGACCCCTGGGTAACGTGCACTATTGTCGAGTGCAACCCCTTCACAACGTTCCACGAACTTGTGCTTTGGACCACGTGTGGTCCTAGCCTCCAGCAGGAAACCCTCCGAAGATCAGAGGCCTACCACGTCCCGAGTGACCGTGGGCCCCTGTTGAGCGAATCCTCCTGAGGCGTCTTCGCGATCACTTGCCAGCCAGCTTGTGGGTCCCCAGAAGACTTTCTAAAGACACCAAAGGGCTCCCCTGGTTGCTCCAGGCCTGCCCTGACTAACCCTCGATGGGTGAGTCCCACAGACCTTGCTGGTCTGCGCTATTGCCTCTTCACACTTTCCCCGAGACTTGCTGTTACCAAGGCTTGTTGGCTCCAATCAAGTCGCCGACACCGCAGTAAGCTGCAGACATTGTGGGACACGCCGAATCCAGCTCCTGGTCATCGTCGACGCCTCCTGGACCTCGTGGCTGAAGAGTCAAGGCAACCGCGAACGACCTGAATCTTGCGACGACGGTGGGCATCCATCTTCCTTGCCCCGAGTCACTGCCAAGTGACTTTGAACACTGTCCCCTCTGCTTTCAGGTCTTCCATCTTCCGAATCCAGGCTTGGATTCCTCCGGACACTTCTCCTGTCGCCGCAAGCAGCAAGTCTTCACTGGCTCCCATTGAAAACGACGCCGCGACCCGACACCAAAGAACACCTATGCACCCGGCTCCCCTGGGTGAGGTAACTTCAGCACTACGGTGCTCCTGTGGGTGTGGGCCCTAGAACTACTTACCCTGTAAGTGACTTGCTTGTAGCTTCCCTAGAAGTGTCCTAAAACTCGTATTTTCTAAGTGCGACAATTGCGCTGACTCGTACAGGGTTCGCGTCTGTGTTAGACACACCGCGTCCATCTCCTTTGTAACACTATCTAGAACTGTATCCTTCGACTCGTACTGAGTCCGATCGGTGTGTTCGCCTCGAACACGCAAGTGACCTTTAACATTGAAATCTCAATCGCATCTGAGCGCATAGACTCGCACAGGACTCGCACCGGTGCCAGGACACCGCGTCCGTCCCCTGTGGGTCTCCTACAACTACCTGGGGTGGTTCTTGGGGGTCCCTCGATTCTAGATGCCCTAGACCTAGGTCTAGCCAAACCAAGATTGTGATATTCGATTGTGCTAAACTTATTTTGATAACATTTGACTTGTACATATGTTCCTGACTTCTAATCTCATAAAGAGATTAGTAGAGAGTGTTTATTAATAAATACATATATATTTGATATATATACCTGTGTGGTGTCTTTTCATTTGGTGATTCAAGAGATTGTGTGGTAAAACAAGCTGCTTTACATTCCTTCAAGACTTAGCCTGAAGGCTGCTCTCCACAGCTACCACTAGGATAGCTTTCTATAAAGGTTGTCTTAAAACTATCTACCATAAGAGTCGAATTGTTCTGGTGCAAGGTGTCCACTTTAATTAGTGAACAGCATATACCAGGCCACCTTCTCACATTGGTGGCAGCGGTGGGATTCCAGCTTGCTATTGTTTTACCAGAAAATCTCTATTTGAATTACTAACTGAAAACCACTATAGGTACTTAAGGTACATATAAAGTCAAGCTTAGTATCAATAAGTTCTACTGAACTTAGAGCTGTGTGCCAAGGGATAGCACACCCTTTCTACAGCTCAAGCTAGTATCAGTAGGCCACAAACTAGTGTAGGTAGTACAACACTGCACAACACTAGAATGTCCTTAAAGGGTGGAACCAGTGGATCCACTCAGCCTCAGTATAAGGACATGGCTTTCTCTGACTTGAGAGCCATGTGTGTTGAAAGACACCTGAAGCTAGGACAGAGTCCCTCCACCCTACACCTGATAGATCTGCTGACAGCAGATGATCTTAGATTGGCTCCGGGAGCTAATGGGTCTGAATCAGTGAGTGGGTCAATTACAGTATCTGGGTCAGATGATGTAAATCAGAATGACCAAGACTCTGTGATTGAAGGGCCAGGCCTCAAGGGGCCTGAAAAGGACAGAGGAATTCTCCCTAAGAGAGCTGACAGAGTGGAGGAGAGGCATAGGTCCCCTTCCAGGGAATCTGACCACTCTTATCACTCTGGCAGAGAATTTGTCCACCAGAGGAACTCATACTTTCCCATAAGAGAGACCTCCTCTGAAAGAATGTGCAAACTGCTGCAGAATGAGGAAGCAAGAGTTGCCCTCAGAACCAAGCAGTTGGCACTGGATAGAAAGGCCCTGGAGATCCAGAGAGCTTCTAGAAGAGAGGGGTTAGAACCCCTTGGTGGCAGCAACAGTGTCCCTAGAGGCAGAGAATCTATTCCAGACCATAGGAACCTGAGCAACGTTGTTCCTCCCTACCAGAGTGGGGATGATATCCACAAGTGGATAACTGCTATGGAGAGGGCCTGTAGAGTACAGCAGGCCCCCCAAAAGCAGTGGGCAGCAATCTTGTGGCTCTCCTTTTCAGACAAAGGTAGAGACAAGCTCCTCACTGTTACAGAAGAGGATGCTGATAATTATGAAGTCCTGAAGAGTGCACTGATAGATGGGTTTGGCTTAACCACTGAGCAGTACAGGTTAAAGTTCAGAGAACTTATTGACATGTCCTTCCTAGTAAGCCCCAGTAATCTGGGCAAATACAAACAGCAGCCTGTAATAAATGGCAAACAGGCTTTGGTATTTAGGGACACAGGTGCTAGTGTCACCATGGTGGCAGAGGATCTTGTGGACCCTGGACAGATCATCCTGGGCGAAATGTACCAGGTGACCAATACAAGCAATGTCAGGACCAACCATAGTCTGGCAATTGTGAATTTCTCCTGGGGAGGGGTAACTGGCCTCAAGAAGGTTGTAGTCAGTGCAGACCTCCCTGTAGAATGTCTATTGGGCAATGATCTAGAGACTTCAGCCTGGTCTGAAGTAGAGTTATGGACTCATGCTGAGATGTTGGGCATCCCTGCAGAGGTATTTGCTGTGACCAGGTCACAAGCAAGAATGCATAACACTGAACCAGCTCTGGATCCTGGAACAATGGACCAGATGCTTCCCAAGAGGAGGAGCAGTAGGGTAAAGGCAGTGCCTTCCCCTCTGTCTCAGATCACAGAGTCACCCCCAGAGGGAGGTGAAGCAGATCCTGAAGAAGGAACTACCCCAGAGGGACTTGAGCCTGATCAGGTTGAGTTCTTGGGGGCAGGGGGCCCTTCTAGGGAAGATCTGAGTAAGGAGCAACAGTGCTGCCCCTCTCTTGAACCCCTCAGACAGCAGGCTGCTGCTGAGGCTGCTGGGAGTGCTAGTGGGTCCCAAAAAGTTTATTGGGATGAGGGACTACTATATTCTGAGGGTAGAGATCCAGCCCCTGGAGCCACCAGGAGGATGGTAATACCTCAGAAGTTTAGGGGTTCCTCTTGACCCTAGCACATGACATCCCTTTAGCAGGACACTTGGGCCAAAACAAGACCTGGGACAGGCTTGTTCCACATTTTCATTGGCCACATATGTCAGAGGACACAAAGGAGTTTTGTCGCTCCTGTGTCACATGCCAAGCCAGTGGTAAGGCAGGTGGCACAACAAAGGCCCCCTGATACCACTACCTGTGGTGGGGGTACCCTTTGAAAGGGTAGGGATTGACATTGTTGGTCCCCTTGACCCTCAAACTGCATCTGGGCACAGGTTTATCCTGGTGGTAGTGGATCATGCCACCAGGTACCCAGAAGCAATTCCCCTGAGGACCACCACAGCCCCTGGAGCATTCTACCGCGAGGATATAATGCACTTAAAAGGATGGCTGAATACATGAAAAAGGCAACCAAAAACCTGGAGGCGTAGCCAAGAATTACAAAAAGCTTGGCATGACCAAAAGGCTGTGCTGACTGTGTACCAGCCAGGACAGAGAGTGTGGGTGTTGGAGCCTGTGGCCCCAGCAGCCCTCCAAGACAAGTCGAGTGGCCCCCATACAATACTTGAGCAGAAGGGAGAAGTCACCTACTTGGTGAATTTTGGAACTCCCAGGAGCCCACTGAGGGTGCTCCATGTCAACAGATTGAAACCATATGTTGACAGTGCTGACATGGGCTTGCTCATGGCAACTGATGAGGAACAGGAGGAGGAGAGTGACCCTCTCCCTGACCTGCTCTCACAGAACCCTGATGATGGGTCAGTAGATGGTGTTGCTTTGGCAAGCAGCCTCACTGACCATCAGCAAACTGAGTGCAGACAAGTTCTGCAGCAGTACAGACATATGTTTAGCCTGACCCCTAGTCAGACTACCTGGTGCACCCATGAGTTGGACACTAGAGACAGTCTGCCTGTCAAGAGTAAAATCTACAGGCAACATGACCGTGTCAGGGACTGTATCAGGACTGAAGTCCAGAAAATGTTGGAGTTAGGTGTGATTGAGCCTTCAGATAGCCCTTGGGCTAGCCCAGTAGTCCTAGTACCCAAGCCTCCTACCCAGGGTGGTAAGAAAGAAATGAGGTTTTGTGTAGACTACAGAGGCCTCAATGCAGTCACTAGGACTGATGCCTATCCCATCCCAAGGGCAGATGAGCTGATTGATACTTTGGCCTCAGCCAAGTATCTGAGTACATTTGACCTATTAGCTGGCTACTGGCAGATCAGGTTAGCTGATGATGCAAAAGCCAAAACAGCATTTTCGACCCCTGGTGGGCACTACCACTTTGTGGTGATGCCCTTTGGATTGAAAAATGCACCTGCCACTTTTCAGAGGTTGGTGAATAAAGTTCTGGCAGGGATGGAAACTTATTGCTCAGCTTATCTAGATGATATTGCTGTCTTTAGTTCCTCCTGGCAGGATCACCTGGTCCACCTCAGGAATGTTTTGGAGGCTCTGCAGAAAGCAGGCCTCACTATCAAGGCCACTAAGTGCCAGATAGGGCAGAGTCAGGTTGTGTACCTGGGCCACCTTGTAGGTGGAGGCCAGGTTCAGCCTTTACAGAGCAAAATCCAAACCATAATGGAATGGGTTGCTCCAACCACCCAGACACAGGTGAGAGCCTTCTTAGGCCTGACTGGGTACTATAGGAGGTTTGTGAAGGGATATGGATCTATAGTGACCCCCTTGAATGATCTGACCTCAAAGAAAATGCCAAAAAAGGTTCAGTGGACAGCTAGCTGTCAGAAGGCATTTGAAGACCTAAAGCAGGCCATGTGCACTGCCCCCATCTTACAGAGTCCAGACTACACCAAAAAGTTCATTGTCCAAACAGATGCTTCTGAGCTGGGTGTGGGAGCTGTACTGTCTCAACTGAATGATGAAGGTCAAGACCAGCCAGTAGCTTTCATTAGCAGAAGGCTGACCCCTAGAGAGAAACGTTGGTCAGCTATAGAGAGGGAGGCCTTTGCTGTGGTGTGGGCCCTGAAGAAGCTGAGGCCATACTTGTTTGGCACTCACTTCATAGTTCAGACTGACCACAAGCCCCTCCTATGGCTTAAACAGATGAAAGGTGAAAACCCAAAACTTTTGAGGTGGTCCATTTCCCTACAGGGGATGGACTATACAGTGGAACATAGACCTGGGACCCAACATGCCAATGCAGATGAACTCTCAAGGTATTTCCACTTAGAACACGAAGACTCAACTGGTCAAGGTTAGCTTAGTGTCCCTGCGTTTGGGGGGGGGGGTTGTGTAGGAGAGTAGGATCTGCCTCTTATGTTGCCCCCACATTTTTCCTGATGTTTACACTGGTTTCTGGCTATAGTCAGGCTGGGACCCTGCCAATCAGGGCCCCAGCCTCTCTGTTCTCTCTAAATGACTTGGAGTGCACTCTAGGTGCACTAGTGATTGGATACTGTGGTACCTTATGAGTCCCTAGTATATGGTACCTTAGCTACCAAGGGCATAGGTACTTCACAGGCCTACCAGGGGCTGAAGCATGTATTATGCCACCCCTGGGAAGCAGACTAAATCTGACACCACAGGTCTGCTACTGCAGCCTGGGTAAGGTGGTGCATGCACCCCTTACTGTGATATAGGCTACCTATATCACTACATAGATGCACACATATAAACCTATAAGTCACTCCTATGGCAGGCCTTGTCAATCCTGAAGGCAGAGTGCTTGGTTCCTATGTGAGAGGGTGCCCCTGCATGAGCAGAGCCCCTCTGCAGCATTCGGAGACCCTTCTCTGAGGCTGTTTGTAGTGCAGCCTCACCATATACTCTTAAGCGCATTATAACCTCGCGTTAAATGCTAACTTTGGGATGGCTGCACGGAAACATGTCGTGTTTGGTGTCAAACATCTTGGAATACTACCCCCCCGCCAGTTCTGGCAACGGGGGTAGCATTCCACCCTTCTAGAGGGATAGACATGTAACTACTGTGGAAACGCGGTAGAATCCTGAAGAGCCCTGGCATCACAAAATGGATGCCACCAGTCACAGACACTGGGCTGCCCTCCTGCTGATGACCAACACTCGCAGTGGAGGAGGCCCAACAATAGGTATCCTGTCCCAAGGGGTGTGACCACCTCCCAGACAGGGTTTAGTGTATTGGGGCTGGGTGGGTGCACTCCTAGAGTGCTTTGAAGTCCTGCACTGGGGGAGCAGAAGGCTCCTCTGTGCATATGCCAGTTCAAACCAGCTCAGGGGCTACCTGCCCCTGCTCTGGCATGAAACTGGACAAAGGGAAGTGGGTGTAGCCACCCCCTCCCCTGACCCTCCCATAGGTGGGGTCATAGAGCTAGTCCCTCCCTTCTTTTTAGTATAAGAGGGGGAACCTGTGCATTGCAACCCAGATCTCCCTGGACGACGCTCTTAAGAAGAATCCTGGACCTTCGACGTTCCACTACCTCTGGAAGACTGAAGAATCTCCCTTGGAGTCAAGGAGTGACTCCCCTGCTTGGCAGGCACCAAAAACTACAACGACGGTCGCAAACTACGCTGCTCCCGCCGGAGCCCGAAGTCCCTGCAGCCCAGGAAGAGGATTTCCTGACTACTCCAAGGCCATTGTGAGTCCCCAGCGAAGCTGAGGCAAGTGGACCCCACGAGCGACGAGGAACCGCAGCCCCTGGGTACTGTGTGCTATTGTCGAGTGCAACCCCTTCATGATGTTCTACGAACTTGTGCTTTAGACCACGTGGGGTCCCAGCCTCTAACAGGAATCCCTCCGAAGATCAGAGGCCTACACCGTCCCGAGTGACCATGGGCTCCTGTTGAGTGGATCCTCCCGAGGCGTCTTCGCGATCCCTTGCCAGCAGGCTTGTGGGTCCCCAGAAGACTTTTCAACAAAACCAAAGGGCTCCCCTGGTTGCTCCAGGCCTGCCCTGACATACCCTCGCTGGGTAAGTCCCCCAGACCTTGCTGGTCTGCACCATTGACTTTTCCTCATCTCCACAAGACTTGCTGCTACCAAGGCTTGTTGGCTCCAAACGAGTCGTCGACACCTCAGTAAGCTGCAGACGTCGTGGTACACACCAAATCCAGCTCCTGGTCATCATCAACACTGCCTGGACCACGTGGTCGAAGAGTCAAGACACCCCTGAATGACCCGTAGCTGTCGACGACGGTGGGCATTCATCTTCCTTGCCCAGAGTCACTGCCAAGTGACTGTGAACACTGTCCCCTCTGCTTTCAGGTCTTCCTCCTTCCGAATCCAAGCTTGGATTCCAATGGACACTTCTTCTGTCGTCGCAAGCAGCAAGTCTTCACTTGCTCCCATTGAAAACGACGCCGGACCCGACACCAAAGGACACCTATGCACCCGGCTCCCCTGGGTGAGGTAACTTCAGCACTACGGTGCTCCTATGGGTGTGGGCCCTAGAACTACTTACCCTGTAAGTGGCTTGCTTGTAGCTACCCTAGAAGTGCCCTAAAACTACTATTTTCCCCGTGCGACTCTCGCACTGGCTCGTACAGGGCTCGCATCTGTGTTAGACACATCGCGTCCAACTCCCTTGTAACTCTATCAGTATCCGCGTCCTTCGACTCGTACTGACCGATCGGTGTGTTCGCCTCGAACACGCCAAGGACCTGTAACAGTGATAACTCAATCGCGTTCTCTCGCATAGACTCGTACAGGACTCGCACCAGTGTCTGAACACCGCGTCCATCCCCTGTGGGTCTCCTACAACTACCTGGGGTGGTTCTTTGGGGTCCCTCGATTCTATGTGCTCTAGACCACGGTCTAGCTAAGATTGTGATATTTACTTGTGCTAACTTATTTTGGTAAAACATTGACTTGTACATATGTGCCTGACTTCTAATCTCATAAAGAGATTAGTAGAGAGTTGTTTAGTAATAAATACATATATATTTGATATATATACCTGTGTGGTGTCTTTTCATTTGGTGATTCAAGAGATTGTGTGGTAAAACAAGCTGCTTTACATTCCTCCAAGACTTAGCCTGAAGGCTGCTCTCCACAGCTACCACTAGGATAGCGTTCTATAAAGGTTGTCTTAAACCTACCTACCATAAGAGTCGAATTGTACTGGTGCAAGGTGTCCACTTTAACTAGTGAACAGCATATACCAGGCCAACTTCTCACAGAGATGATCAGAATAAACACAGCCACTGAAGGGCCGCAGAGAACTCCCAGCGTACTCATACCCCGAACTGCAATAGCACGACAAAGGTTATGTATATTTCTGTCGATATGTATGCTCTGCCTACTATGAGTGGTCCCACACTTGAGTACTAATGAGGAACTGCTGAGCTGAAAGAGATTTACTAATGGGGAACCTCAGAGCCTGCGTAGGGACCTTTTGTATGTCACATACAATTACACTAAACAGAACACTATCATCCCACATGCACTGCACAGTGCCCTTTTACATAATACCTGGTACCAGCACATGACCACAGTCGGCTCCAAAGCATCAGCCAGGTCATGTTATGTCTGCTCATTGATCCCACATGTGGTAGGTGCAGATAGGTTTTACTTGTCCCAAGAGGTTGCCCCCAAGAAAGCAAAATGCTTAATTCACCTCTAACTGTGTAGGATAAGGGCCAAGATCCAACCCAACAAGATAGAACCTTAAAGGGTAGTTGTGAACCTAACCCGATATGACAACAACCAAACAACACTATACATCTTCACTGTAGGCACTGATATCAGAATGGAGCTAGAGAGGATGCGTAGGAAGGGTACCATAGAGGAGGATACTAACTGGCTCCAAGATTTCCCGGAGAAGAGATTTTTGGAGGTAGCCAAACCCCAACTCAGTGCACAAACACGTCCTCTCCAGCATCCACAGGTGGACCGAGAGTGGCTCTCAGTATTGCCTGAGTGGTCTTCATAAACAACAAGTGGTCTCCTGACATGGAATTCCTGTGTAGGGCCATCCAGCTCAGGGATAAAAAGGGAAATGGGTTGCACAGGGAGGATTCAATTAAAGTATGGCTAACCCATGTTAGGAAATCTGGGTAGACTTGGCTAGAAGGTGAAGGTCAGCCCCTGATTGCACGGAAACTTACACTGTATTCCTTATGTTTCAGATGAAAAGGAACGCTTCCGTTGGGCATAAATATGAACTGCGGAGTGATTTTATATATTCCAGATATGCAATGGGGCACCTCCATGCCTATGGATTTTTATTGGCAGTGCGGCAAGCATGCCTATTCTGAGCTGGTTCCCGGATGGAGAAGTTTGTGCTTTCCTGGTAACTGTGCACACCCCGACCCTGTTTATTCCTGGAGAAGAGCTAACAGATTTGTACCAGCACCCGTTAAAGAAAAAGACCACTTTGCTGCACCAAGCTCGTGAAAGGAGAGTGGCAGACTATTTGGCTGGACTCAGTTCAAAGACATGCCAGAAGAATTTAGGAACTTCATGGAAGCACAGCTGGGGGCATGGGGATCAATACCCTTCTTCACCCTGCAGACAAAAGGTAATGCCTGCTGGCTTCACGTCACCCCGTGGAAAATGCTCAAAATTATGAACAGCACTAAGCTCAGCCTCAATTGGATCAGGGAAGAAATGCGAGCTGTCTGCCTCATGGTAATGCAGCACCGTTATGTAATGGACTTAATGACCGCAATGAAGGGAAGGGTCTGCACAAGGATTGGTGCCTCCTGCTGCATGTTCATCCCAGGGAACGACATGGACAATAGAAAATTGACAATTGTCATTCAAGCAGTGCATAATCTACAGAGAAGCATGCATGAAGAGTAGGGTGGTGTCCTTGAGCAGGAGTGGTTTTCAAATTGTTTTTCCTGGCTCCCCCGATGGATATCTGGTTTATGTAAATCACTATTGCCAGTTATCATTGTGTTTCTATTGGTATGTGGGGTTATACAATTGGAGATCACCTGCTGCAAAAACACAGTCCTTAAATTGGGTATAATGCAAGTAAATAGGGAGGTAGCGGGTGCAAATAGCAAATTTAAGGAACAATAGGCCCCAAGTACAGTACTTGTTGAAATGCATGAGTCAGGTAGTGTAGATGAAAAATCAACTAGACAGGGGAATGTTACTATGGAAAACGAGGCATATATCACTGGAAATGAAGTATCTTCCCATTGTGAACCCTACATCAACTTCGACTTGTAAATATGCAGTTAGGCAGGCCAAGACCTAGGCCCGGGAATTGCTGATTGATAGGTCACAGCTGCAAGGGTGAATAGCTGGCAGGCAAACACTGGGTCAGGAAACTCTTGATCCCATAGATAAGCGCATCGACATTAAAATGGTCAGGGGAGATTGCAGCAATAAAGCACACATGACTGTAGCGTGCGCTCCTAAAAACACCATAAAGTCAGATGCCACATGAGTTATGAACCCACAATCAATGAGGTCCTAGCACACGTAGTGATTACAGGCTCCCCATGCCGGACTTCTGGACACCTTCACCACTGGCCGCAGTGTGTCCACGCGAGGCTGAGACCTACCGACAGGAACCATTGAACATTAATTTATGACTCCAAAGGCAGCAACCAACATTCGTCCCCAGATATGGTGCACAAGAAGCTTTTATCCCCTACTGTATTTTGTATATAAGAGGACACCAACCAAATGTAAATTGAGACAGTCCTCAGACCTAGTGCCTGTAACTGTTCTCCTGGCCGAAATATTTAATTAAACAAACTGTTCCTGTTTTGCCAAATGCCTCCTGTCTTCTTTTTTTTTAAGGAACTGTATTTTGAGCAATATGCAAAAGGTCTACAGCAGTGATACTCAAAGTACGGCCTGGCGGGGCGCTTGCGGCCCTCTTGACCTTAAAATGTGGCCCCTCTGGTGAACAGCAGCACAGGCTGCTGTTTACTGACTTAGCACAAATATTCAGAAAAAAAAATTAAGTAAATGGGCAAGCATTTATTTACAGGTTAATTGACGTTATGAAGTGAATAAGGTGGTGTCCTGCACCACTTACCTTAGGAACACCTTTATTTTTAAAGACATCTTGCAAACAAATGTGTAAAAATAGGATTATATTTCTTCAAAAAGCAATAAAGTGTTTTTCAGTATCATGCAGAGGAGTTGTACCATACCACTGCATTGAGAGGTATTTTTTTAAATGATAGTTTTCAAATATGAATTTGGAAATATTCATGCTTCCCCACTCCACCCTGACAACAATCCCAATAGCGAACTAAGAGGGAAGCCTCTGGGTAGCCTAGGTTGCTAATATACGTGGACAACATTATAATCAAACACAGGAGAAGGTTTTGTATAGTGCACATTCTGAACTGATGTATATCGAGGGTCTCTTATATTCCATAATGAAGAAAAAAGAGGCAAATTTAAAAAGAATTGTCTAGGATCACACAGTTTAGTCAAGGGGACAGCACGGGTTGATCCCAGGTTTTCTGGTTTTACGTGCAATTCAGCCACTAGATGTACATTCTTTGCTTTACATCAGCGTGCCCACGGTCACACCACAGATCACGCTTTGTGGCCCCTTGGAAAATGTTTGTGAGTAACCATGCTCTACAGGATAACAACGAGCAGGTGTGATATTATAATAGTGCAGAGAGCAGATAAACTTCTATGTGTGCTTATCAGTTAGGGAGGCTGGTGATTTAAAATAATCAGTCCATCTAAATGGCTTTGGCTTTGCAGGGGTAGCTAAAGTGCCACCATGTTAGGAAAAGGCTTGGATAAGATGTAGCAATGCCAGAGATGGGCATGTACTACCCTAGGTAGAATTAGGAGACAGCTATAAATACTGATTAACCGCTCACATAAAAAAATTAAACCTAGGTTGACTTAAATAATCGCACTAAGCCTCTGCCACTGCTATTGCAAATAAAAGTGCAATAGTCTTTTTTGTTTTCACCGCATTGCCCGGAACCTGGTCTTTTTTGCCGCAGCGTGGGACACACTAGCTAGTGTAGCCATGCGCTTTATAAATTTGTTTATTATTATTATTATTAGTGCAAGTTAGACAATTAGCAGCCAAATATTCCAGACAAAAATAAATGATGAACTCTCTTATTCCCCTATCTTGCTGCAATTTTTACTCTCACCACCCTGCCTTTTGACTGGTTGTCTATCTTTCCAAGCAGCATATATAAAGGATGATGCTGGCTGCTCATGTTTAGTTGCTCACTCGAGTGCGGGAGGGGGGAGCTGTTCTCAGCTTGCCATTATGCTTTGTTGCAGCCTGTGCGCACTGCAGTGAACCATGCTTAACAGCAGATTTAGCCTGATGCTGGACTCCAGCAATACAAAGCACACCCAGGGGCCAGGGAGGCCCCAGACGAGACACAATAGTACCTCAGGGCCTTGACCCAGGGCCAAATCCGCTTGACATGTTTAACACTAGGGATGATCTGTGACAGGTTTTTCATAAGATGAAAGCTTCAGACTAAAAGATTTTTAAACACGTATTTCACTTTAGTACAAATATGTAAAGTATTTTTCTCCATCTTCAATGACTTGACAACGACGCCATGAGTAAACAAAAATCATGACTCTTTGTTATGTGCACATAGATGGCACACGTGTCAGAAAAAGAACTGGTCATTTGTGCATATTTTGTGAATAATAGAAACAAAGAGCCCAATGGCGATCCCATTAAATTGTTCTAACAGCAATGAGATGTAGTAGTGATAGGGTCCAGGGCCACTCAAATCAGTGGGTAAGGAAGTGAAGTTTGACCAGCAAAAAAGAGTAAAGCAGATAAGACAACCAACATCCCAAAGAACACCACTGACGCTGAATGTGTGAACATACTGCAAAATGAAAGAGATGCTAGTGCCCTGAAGGTCATTTCTAGCTAAGGGTCAGAGAATTCTCTGAGAAGAATGTGTGGCACATCCTGTTAAACTGAACCAACATGAGGTGTTAGGAATCGAAAACGTCAACACAGAATAGTAGGGATCCTTGCAGGTTCCAACAAACACTGGTTACAAGTCCAAATTATGAAATATACTGAAGCTTATTGAGAGACACAAGGTGAGGATGCTGCAGTTGTGAAAGTGGTCTAGTTGAGTGGTCATCCCATCCGCAAGTCACTAGGACCCAGGTATGGAGATATTTGTTTGCTAGGCAGCTATATATATTTACACATAGATAGGACCAATAGATGCAAATGTTATTTGAGTTAGGAGTATGCAGTTCAAAACCAGACATACTACTGATACATCTGGAGGAGAATAATTTGAAGCAGATCACTGAAGAGGAAATGATTTAAACAATTGACAGGCATACAGAGTGTTGAAGATAAGGCAGCAGAAGCTGGGTAAAAAGTTAACTTGATCCTGTATCTTCATAGGAGTGTTTTGCTGAGAACAATAAAATAGCTAGGAAATCAACTGTGATAAACATAGCAAGAGTAGCGGTGAATAGAGAGATTAAGCAATATTACGAGAAGAATGAAATATGTTTTTCTACCGTAAGGCGATTCATTATGACTCCCCAGATCTTTTTGCCTTTCATGGTTTCAAAGATTTATGTATTAAAACTGCAAAATGTTTAGGAATCTTAGGGGCTTGGAAGAAAAAATGGTTGGGGAGGAGTTCTTGGTGTAGGAAAGATTACAAGCACTTTTGGTGGGGAAATTTGAAATTTAAGATAAAGGAGTAACAGAAGGAGCTTTTACTGAAGCAAAGAAAATTTTCAAAAGACAAGGAAATCCAGAAGTAAGAAAAGTCCATTAACTCAAAATAGGTGAGCCAGCAGGCTTGAAAGGGCAAATGTTGCCTGGAAGGATGGAGACCTTGGATATAAGAGTACATTAGATCATTAAGCAGGTGAGATAGTTGTGCGGTGCCATTCCTTCTCCAAAGTGTATGCATTCCTCTATTAGATACCTGATGTGCTACAAGCAGACAACTCACCCATCATGGCGTGGGGAATAACTGTAATTAGCAGCCTTTGGTTCCTCATTTTGATGCCCATATCAGGGTCCTGCATGGCCACAAGTAGTCGTTCCATCTGTAAAGAAATGGCAAATAAGGGAGGTGAGTTTCCGTTCTTAACGTCAGTCAAGCAAGACAGACTTCACTGTCACATTTATTGTGGGAGGGAGGCACTGTCCAGAGCAATACAGTAAAACATGAACGTAAGTAAGTAGTTACAACATGACTCAGTAGTTGCCATTGATTTTTTAGTTTGTTGTAAAAATCTTACTTTTCCTGTCTTTGGAAGTAGTATCCAGGAACAAAATGTCATGCTTAAAAACAATTATTCCTAGTGTATTCCGTTTGATGTGAAATATTATTAATAATTTTAATAACACTGGTTTTGAAAAAAATGCCCATAAAAACAAATTCTGGTTTGTACAGTTATTTTTGTTTAAAAATGTCTGGAACAACAAATTGAAATAGAAAATATTATTTTTGGGTAATTTTAAATGTTTTAATACAAACATGTAATATGAAAAATACATAATGGGTACCATATGTAATATACTCCTATGTTGGCATATCAGGGAGCTGATGACATTTACAAACCTTCAGTCTCCTGGTTTATATCACCAGAACCCTGTGATGGTAATACTGGACCATATTACACAGTTATGAAATATGTAACTTGGAATAATAGGTGCAGTAGTGTAACGAAACTTGAGGGGACTCCCCTGCAAGATACATGGAGGGGCCCCCTCTGACCACACCCTGAAGCTCTCAGGCCTCTGTACTGTGCTAAGGGGCCCCCTGGAGGTCTGGGGCCCCCCGCACTACGGGGGCTGCAGGGGCCTTTGTTACGACACTAAATAGGTGTTTAATTGAGATAAAATCTAATGTTTAAAAGCAACAACCCCACTGAAATTCACAACTGATAGTTTACTAAACTAACTGTATCTTGAGCCTGTGCCATGTACTTCTTATGACCTTATATATCACATCATGCATGACATGCTAAATAACATCATTAATGGCATCACTGATGGCAGGGTGTGGCTTGCAGGGCCAAGATTGCGGACGCATCTTAACTCTACTCCACCAACCATCTCCATTATCTGTAACTTTTATCTCCCCAGGAACGGCATCCTGACACTGCCAGGGTCTTGTCGGCCTGCCTACGTGCCCCTCACCTGCATACCTGCCTGAAGATTGACTGGGACGGCCCACCTGCCGCCGCCATGGCCTGGCGGTCTGCTAAGGGTGGCGCAGAGTGGTGGAGAGGACCTGTGTCGCCGTCGAAGGTGGCCGGCCTGCGGAACCGTAAGTGTCTGGCACCGCTGGGGGCTGACAAGCAGTGGAAGTTGGGGCCATTGTGGGGCCTCTCGAGTGCTGGCTGCGAGACACGTCTTGGACGCACTGGAAGCGGAGCGGCCATACCACGCTGGAGTGAGGTCTACTGCACAAGCCCTGAAAAGCCCTGAAAAGCGCTGGCCTGGATTCTCCCCCAGACATTGAGAAACCCTCATTGAGAAACCCTCATTCCCCAGTTTCGCTACTGCACCTTCCTGACAACCTATATTGATCAGCATGCACTTTTCTCAACCGGAAACAATATGACCTTACTCTTCGCACTGTCTGTTATGGCTGTGACTGACTGCCAGCACTTGGTGCCCTAAGCTGATTTGACTGCTACTGGTTGCTGTATTGTGGCTTTTCCTGGCTGGCACTGACTGCAGCTCTCTGATTCTTTGCTTACAACACAATTGAAGTGCCATAATTTCACTAACTCCTATTGTCTCTGCCTCCCGGGATGCTGTGAACTTCTCTGTTTTTGATGCCCTTTAAACCCAGGGTTGCACGTACTGTGCTGCGCCAAACCCACTGGTGTGGGACCACAAGCAAATCTGTGCACTATTAAATACCGGCCCCATTCTAATTCCTGTTCGTACCCAGGAGCTGGATTCATGCCTGACTGTGAAAAGTAGTAGAGGTATTGCTGAGATGGGCTGCACAAACACTACCAACTCCAGGGCCTCCTCACGTTCATCCTCAACTATGGGAGCTGATCAATTGGGCTACCTGAGCCAGCCTTCTCCCCCTGGGGATGGATTTGATGTAGTACTAGTGGCTATAGAATGCTCCCAACTCTCCCAGGAATCCAAAATTGATAATGTGGTAGCAGTTCTCATACTACTTCACGCAGATCCTAGAAAATTAGCTGACCAAGTAACGGCCACGGAACAGGCTCTCTCAGAGGACCAACCCACCGCTAAATTGCTGGAGTAGCAGCCACAAGAATATGTCACCAGGATCCAGCACCTGGAATCCAGAGTGGAAGACGCAGAGCGCTGATCAAGGTGCAATAACGCCCTCCTTATTGGTCTCCCGGACAGGGTGGAGGACCAGGATGCGGTCACATATATTGAACAATGGATCAAGGAGCTATTGCCAGAGTCCTCCCTGTCGTCTTACTTCACCATTGAGAGGGCACATCGCATTCCCTTGCGGAGAACTGCACCAGGCTCCGGTCCTCGTCCGTTCATTTTCAAAAGTATTACATTTCCTCAACAGAGACTCCATACTGCGTGAAACCAGAAAACTACAGGATGTCAGGCTGGAAAACGCGTGTGATGTTCTTTCCAGACTATACCTTAGGGGTGGAATGATAGCCAGCTCTTTTCTAGCAGTGAAACAGCAACTTCAAACACTGGATATAAAATATTCCTTACTCTTCCCTGCAAGGTTGCGTGTAGTGACTGCCGACAAAACAAGATTCTTTGTTACACCACAAGATGCCTGGGATTGGCTGCAGGCCTCTGAACTGTTTTCTGGTCCCCAGCCAAGTGGTTGGGAAAGAGAGCAGAGAATCATGTGGAGCCCACTTGGATTGCGTTGACGGCGTGGGAAGCCCAATGGCAGTGCCGAATTTGGAGCAGATTATCATGGAGTGTATGTCAACTGTCCAGCAAGCGGCACAGATTTCTGATCTTGTTAATGGTTCTTACTTGGATACAGTGTCTGCCCAATCATCCAGGGACACAGTGTCCTCTGTAGCTTGCCCATCGGATACCAATTCGACAATCCTACCAGATGTCACGCCACTGATGTCCGATGACATTATTTGATTTATAATCTGTTTTGGCTGTCTAATGTCTTATGTTGTTTTCAAAGCACGCTCCCCTGTATATTCTTGATCTATTGCCTACAAATATTGTCTTTATAGGTCATGGAGGGTTGGCTCCAGAGGTGGCGGACGAGATACTGTCTGCCCCCTTTTGGTGGACATGCCTGGGTGGAGTCTGACATTTGATTAACAATTAGGATGATTTATGTGGTTCTTCTTTCTCTCTGCACTGATAGAGGATGTTCTTCTATCTGATCTGTGAAGCCACTCACCCCCTACTGACATCTTTGAGGGTCCATTTTGTTAGACATAGTTTGTGCCTTAGTTTGGGCAGCCTTACCCTGAGGTCTGCCTTTTTGGTCTTGACGATACGCCACGTTGGCACCAGGATCAAGTATTATGTTGTTATCGTTCTGCTGCACACACTCTCTGTGGACATTCGACCTTGTTCTTCAATATAGTCACATTTACACTCTGATTTCCATATTATGCACTTTTACCACCTAGACATAACATGACGCCTCAATGCATTATTACCTGGGACGTTCGTAGTATGCGTACCCCATCTCGTCGCTATGCAGTATATTCATATCTCAAACACACATTCATAAGTGATAAAATTGCTACGCAGGTGGAGGGGGTGAGTTTTTGCCACAAATGTCTCCTCTAACGCCTGCGAAGTATTAATTTGGGTTTTCTCAGGAACTCCTTTCCTAGCAGAGAAAGTTGCATCGGATACTGATGGCAGGTATATATTTCCATTAAGGGAAGACTCGATGGCTGTCGCCTCCTACTAGGCAATATTTATGCCCCTAATACTGACCAGGGTTCCTTTCTGCGGTCAATATTGCAGGTACCTGCCAAGTGGTGTGACCTCCCGTGGTTGGTGGGAGGGGATTTTATTATTATTATTATTATAGGGATTCGTAAAGCGCATGGCTGCCCTAAGCCTTCCCAGCGCTGAGTGGTCAGGTGCTAAGTGCGAGCAATCCATGCCTTAAAGATATTACATAAACAACCAGGTCTTGATCTCTTTACGGAACTGTAGTTCTCTATCTATCCGTCTGTATTCCAACGGCAGAGAGTTCCAAAGTTTGGAAGCTAGGTGGGAAAAAGATCTTCCTCCCCATTTCTCCCTCCTGACCTTTGTCTGTTTTAGGCGTTCTTCCGTGCTGGATCGTAACTGCCTCTTTGGAATGTAGGGGGAGACTAGACTCCTGACTTTTTTTGGGCCTCTATTATGCCGTGCTCTATGTGTAATGACCAGTGCCTTGAATTTTATTCTGGCTTCTACTGGGAGCCAGTGAAGTTTAAGTAGATGCTTTTTTACTGGTTCCTGTACCGGGATGTTACACAGCAGTCTTGCAGCTGCATTCTGGGCCACCTGCAGTTTATGAGTTACATATTTAGGTGCCCCTAGGAACAATGAGTTTCCATAGTCCAGTCTCGAAGTGACCAGAGAGTGGACCACTGTTTTCCTTAGTTGTGTGGGAATTCTGTCAAAGATTTTGCGCAGACTTCTAAGAAGTCCGAAGCAGGTTGCTGTGACCTTCTTGGCCTGTGTCACCATAGAGAGATCCGTTTCTAGCCAGAATCCTAGGTTTTTTACTGTTTCTGCGGGAATAGGTGGTTTACCTAGGCATACAGGCCAGTCTATGATTGGCCTGGGTATTGCTTTATTTCCAAGGAGCAATAGCTCCGTTTTATCACCGTTTAACTTTAAGCAACTTGCTGTCATCCACTCTTTAACTTTTACCAGGCAGGAGGATAGTCTCTCACGATCCCTGCAGTTTTTTGGGTCCAGGGAGATGATCAGCTGCGTGTCATTAGCATATGAAGTCATGGATATTTCAAATTCCAATCCAATTTTAGCCAGCGGCTCAACATAGACATTAAAAAGTGTTGGACTCAATGACGAGCCCTGTGGGACGCCACACTTCAGGGACATGGTTTTGGAAAGAGTGGTATTTTCCTGTACTTGGAATGTCCGATCACTCAGAAATGATGTCAACCACTTGAGTGCTATGCCCCTGATTCCCATGTCTGCGAGCCTTCTGCATAGTATACGATGATCCACCGTATCAAAAGCAGCGCTCAGATCTAATAAGAGCAATGCGGCTGGTTTTCCCTGGTCTAATGAATGTCGTAACTCCTCTACCACAACCAGCAGGGCAGTTTCTGTGTTATGTTGTGTCCTGAGTCCCATCTGTGTGGGGTGCAAGCTTTGATTAGTCTCTAGAAATTCTGACAGGTGTCTATTGACGTATTTTTCTAATAGCTTGCCAACAAATGGTAGCAAGGAGATGGGGCGAAAGTTCTCTAGTTGCGATTGATCCGCATTGGCTTTTTTCAGTAGTGGTTTTATCACAGCATGCTTCCAGGCTATTGGGACTGTGCCTGTTTCTAGTGACTGATTCATGATTTTCATTAAGATAGGTGCAATAATGGGTGCTACTGCTTTAAGAATATGTGGAGGTGCTGGGTCCAGGGGTGAACCAGACTTCACCGTCTCTAATAAGGTATCTAGATCCTTCTGTTCCATACTCGGGAAGTTAGTGACGACCTGTTGTGAGGGGGCTAGTTCATGGTCTTTTTCCCACTTTATTGTGTGGTCTCCATGCGTTTTGAAACAGCAATAGATATCTGTTACTTTGGAGAGGAAATATGAGGCTAGATTATTACACCTCTCCTGTGAGGTTTCGGATGGACCACTATTAGTGGGTGGATTAGTCAGGGTGTTAATTACTGTGAACAATTCCCTTGCTGAGTTCTGCGCCCCAATAATTTTTTCCTCATAGGACTTAGCTTGGCTCATTTTAATATTATTATGATATTTTCTGATTGCTGATTTATACTTCATTTTGAGTTGGGGATCATAACTTTTTCTCCACTCCCTTTCAATTTTTTTTACAGTTTTTCTTTAACGCCAGTAACTGAGGGTTAAACCATCCCTCTGCTCTCGTCCTGGTTTTGGGCAACCTTAGGGGCCACTACATCTAGGGATTGCGTGATCCAGCATTCCCATCGCGAGTAGCCTTCTTCAGCTGACCCTGGCCTCTCTGAATTCGAACTTGCGGTGTCTGTTAAGATGTCCCCCCAAGCTCCCGGGTTGATCTTATCCCAGCACCTTTTCATTGTTATACCTTTAGAAGTAGCGTCTCTGTGCCCATTTCCTGACTTTCATATATTGAAAGGGATAAAGTGATAGTCTGACCACGGTACCGGTATGGGAGTGGCTGCTGTCAGGTCAGGGTCATTCAAGATTACCACATCCAAAGTGTGTCCTTTGACATGTGTGGCTGTTTCTACCAGCTGAATAAGTTGGAGGCTTTCTAGGTCTGTTAGGAGTCTCTTTACACTTGGATGGCTTTTATCCTCCATATGAAGATTTAAGTCCCCAAGTATAGTAATGTGAGACTTCTTGAGTAAGAGACTAGCCATCACTTCGGGCAGTTTAATAGTGTTTTGGACACAAGCCTAGACCTCTCTTTTCCTTCTTTACAGTGTACAGTGGGCTCTACTAATGCATCAATGCTAAGGGACTTGATACACCAGCGGGGATTGGTAGACATATGGAGGTCCCGCATTCCTTAATGCAAGTATACTATTTTTACTCTCACCCAAATAAATTACACGTTCGCATAGTTAGGATACTGTGCACACACAACCTACTGCCTACCATCACCCATGCTGATTACTTCGGCTGCACTCATTCTGATCACAACCCACAATATATTAATGTTACCTGGGACACTAGGGCTTCCCCGGTACCCACCTGGCGTCTACAACCAGCCATGCTGGAAGACCCCCCTCTTTCTGCAAATCCCTAAATACTGCTATTATCGAGTACTTTGATCACAACACAGAGACAGCATCAGCTCTGCTAGAATGGGATGCCCTAAAAGTGATGTTAAGGGGCTGCTGTCTGGGCTGTGGCACGCAGAGACAAGTAGAGGACAAACTGGCAAGAAGAACCCTCCTGGCACTGAAAACATGCTCTGTCACTGAACCTTCACATGAGTCAGACTTTGCTGACAAGAACAAAACACATACAGATCTGCTCAAGCGACTACAATGCTTGAATTATGCAGCACATTTGACCGGGGTACATGCGACTGCAGATCATTCGAGTCCCTTCTTGCCTGGCTGATTCGCCAGGAGCGGCCAGCGCAGCCAATTACTGCGCTGAGTTCTCCCGGGGTCATGATGCATTACACACAACATAAAATTCATGAGGAACTGGTTCTCCATTACACTTCACTCTACTAGTCGGCGTTGGCCGCGCCTGTATCGGATATCGGTTCCTTCATGTCAGAGCTATCCTTCCCCACACTGACTCCAGATCAGCGTTTGGACCTTGATGCACCCATTGCTTCTGCTGAGGTCCGGGCTGTGATGTGGACCCTTGCAACTGGAAAGGTGCCGGGTCCAGGTGGCTTTCCATCTGAATTCTACAAAGTCTAGACGGATCTTCTAGCCCTACATTTCAGCAGGTCTATGACGAGGCACTTCTCTCCTCCCACCTTCCTGATTCTCTTTGCGAAGCTATGCTTGTTTCCTCAACAAAACCCGACAGAGATCCTGTACATTTGGACTCTTATTACCCGTTGGCGTTACTAAATACAGACCATAAAATACTGGCCAGTGTGCTAGCAGGGAGGCTGGCCCCAATAGTACCCTCTTTGATACACGTAGACCAGAATGGGTTTGTCCCGGCGCGTACCACCTCTTTAAATTTACGCTGCCTCTTCCGATTAATGCAATACCCCCTGATACCTGGCCACAGTCAGAGTGTTTAGTCCTTGATCTAGAGAAGGCATTTGATACTACTGAATGGCCTTACCTTTTCGAGGTCCTTCCGCGATACGGCATTGGATCTCGATATATCCGCTTTGTGAAACTTCTCTCTGATAAATCTACCTTATGGGTCCAAACAGGAGGCCTCTTCTTGGCACTGATAAAGAGTTTGTAGAGGCACTAGAAAGGGCTGCCCCTTTTCTCCCCTCCTTTTCCCCTTAGCCATAGAGCCCTTAGCTCTAGCTATGCGTTCTTAGGCAGAGTCATGGGGTATACCACTGGGTGAGGCAGTGCATGCAATATCATTATATGCAGATGATCTGCTGCTATATCTTAGGGATGCCAGCTCTGTTCCAGATGTCATACCTGACCTCCTCACTTATTTTGCGCGTCTATCTGGACTGCATGTCAATTGAGAAAAGTCCTGTTTATTTCCCTTTGTTCCCAGCCTACTTAACCTGGCACTAATAATTAATGGAGCTCGTGTTACTAGGCAACCAACTATGTTCCGTTATCTGAGCATTTGGATTTACCATACTGCTCGGGACCTGCTTGATGGCAATCTTACAAGGTAACTAACTTCCTTAACTTCGCAGATGTCTTTTTGGCAGACACTTGCTCTCTCGGTTGACCGGAGGGTTGCTCTCACAGAAATGGTGGTGCTCCCGCATCTCCTTTATTTTTTCACTAATCTGCTGCTGTATCTCCCTTCGTCCTTCTTCTGCTCCCTCAAACGCATGCTTCGTGATCTTATATGGAACAGAGCTTGTTGTAGGGTGGCGCTTTCAAAATTGTACCTCGCATCGACCCAAGGAGGATTAACAATACCTAACTTAAAACATTATTACTTAGCATTCCAGATGCAGTGGGTGGCTCATTGGATGGTGGGGCTACACCTCCAAAACACAACGGCAGATGGTCCTCCCTATAGATTGGGCGCTCTACTTTATTTATTTCATCCCTGTTCTAATATATGCTGACCTCGCCCTATACTGCGACAGGTGGCCTATCGTTGCTTCCATTGTTGTTTTATCCTCATCAAACATATTAGACCTTATGCCCCAGCAACTCCATTATTGGGTACACCCTGGGGTAACAGGATGACACTGCTGACTGAGCTCTTGGCATGGCATGCAGTGGGATTACATACACTGGGGGACTTGTATCATGAAGGTACACTCATGACGGTGCAGAGACAGAATATCGAGTACAAAATATCGAGTTGCACAAATATCGAGTCATTAATATCGTGGGTCAGAAATATCCACAGCAAGAATATCGTGATCAAGAATATCGACTTAAGGTAAGTAATACCGATTTTAAAAATATCGAAGTGTTTAATAACATTTGCAAAAATATAGTTGTTCAAAATATCGTTTTTATTATTGTTATGTATTTTAGTATATATCTAATATGTATGTGATGTATGTTTTCTTGTATAAGAATTGGTTGTATTTTTAATATATGTGTTAAATTTTTAGTAGTTATTAATTTTTTTAATTTGAATTTTGCGCTTTTAGTTCCGTAGCGAGTTTATAGGGGAATAGGGTAGGAAGTAATTTAATTATATTAAATGTATAAAAAAAAAAATATTTGAATTTTGCGTTTTTAGTTCCATAGCGGGTTGTGGGTTT
Source organism: Calotriton arnoldi (assembly GCA_963921515.1). NCBI lineage: Eukaryota > Metazoa > Chordata > Amphibia > Caudata > Salamandridae > Calotriton > Calotriton arnoldi. The sequence goes on along the minus strand of CAWUFW010016762.1, from coordinate 154,830 downwards.
ATAAGGGAATAGGGTGGGAAGTAATGCAATTATATTAAATTAATGATTAATTTTTATTTATTAATATTTGTTTAGTTGAGATGTTATAGTGTTAAATGTATAAAGTAAGTTTTTATTAATTAATAATTGGTTGTTAATTAATGTTAAATAATTAATTGGTAATTAATTATGGTAATTGAGTAATTAATTTTAGATGTGTGTTGTGGTGTTTATTGGTATAAAGGGTAGGAAGTAATGTATTTTTAATTGCTGAATTAATAACTGGTTGTAAATTTATTTTATTTAATTAATTGGTTATTAATTTTGGTAATTTTGTAATTAATTTTAGCTGTGTGTTGTAGTGTTTATAGGTGTAAAGGGTGGGAAGTAATTTATTTTTAATTGATGAATTAATAATTGGTTGTTAATTAATTTTAATTGATTAATTTGTAATTAATTTTGGTAATTGTGTAATTAATTATAGGTGTGTGTTGTTATTTTTATAGGTGTAAAGGGTGGTAAGGGTGGGAAGTAATTTATTTTCAATTAATGAATTAATAATTGGTTGTTAATTAATTTTAATTCATTAATTGGTAATTATTTATGGTAATTGTGTAAATAATTTTAGGTGTGTGTTGTGGTGCTTATAGGAGTAAAGGGTGGGAAGTAATTTGTGTTTAATTAATTAATATATAGTTGTTAATTAATGTTAATTATTTGATATTTATTTTGGGTAATTGTTTATTTTTTGTGTGTTGTTTTTACATTTAAAGGGGTAAAGGGTGGGTATTAAATAAGTTTTAATTATTTAATTATTAGTTGTGAATAGTAATAGTTTTACATTTTAAAATAACTTTTAATAGTGTTTTATTATTTTATAGATTAATTTAGGTGTGTGTTGTGGATATTATAGTGTTAAAGTGTGTGTAATCAGTTTTTAATTGATTATAATTATGTTAATTATGTAACTAAATGTAATTAAAATTTTTGAAGTGTTTTGTTAATGGTGTAGAGTTATAGGGTAGGAAATACAATAAATAAATTTGTTTTAATTAATATTTTTGTTTGTAAATATTTTCTAGTTTAAAAGAATTATTTTATTGTGAATGTATTTATTATTTTATTTTATATAATATTTGTAGGTTTTTGTTATACGTAATTAATATTATAATATGTGTTCTTTTTATATGTTTAATGTATATATATATTTAAATCTTGTTAATTAATTTTTATTATTTTTTTAATTTTTAATATATATATATTTTTTTAAGTGTTTGGGTGTGGATAGTATTTTTTTTTCTCCGGTATCCAACACTTTCCATAATGTTGCATTTACTGGAATGGGAATAGTAATTTTTACCCCTCCGCTATCCAGCACTTTCCCTACTGTTGCACTCACTGGAGTTGGAATTGTAATTTTTACCCCTCCGCTATCCAGCACTTTCCCTACTGTTGTGCTCACCGGAGTGGGAATAGTAATTTTTATCCCTCTGCTATTCTGCACTTTCCCTACTGTTGCACTCACTGGAGTGGGAATAGTAATTTTTACCTCTCCGCTATCCAACACTTTCCCTACTGTTGCACTCTCTGGAGTGGGAATAGTAATTTTTACCCCACCGCTATCTACCACTTATCCTCCTGTTGCATTCAGTGGAGTGGGAATAGTAATTTGTACCCCTCCGCTATCCAACACTTTCCCTACTGTTGCACTGTTTGGAGTGGGAATAGTAATTTTTACCCCTCCGCTATCCAACACTTTCCCTACTGTTGCACTCACTGGATTTGGAATAGTTAATTTAATTATTTTGCTATCCAACACTTTTCCTACTGTTGCACTGATTGTATTGGGCAATTTAAGTTTAAATATTTTTTTATAGTTTGTTTTATTTTTCAAATTATTTATATATATTTCATTTTTATATATTTTTAAGTTTTAAAATAAATTAAAGATAATAGTTCATTAATTATTTTAAAGTTAATATATATGTATTTGTATAAATCATTATGTTTGTGTGTTTATTTTTTTTAATTAAGTTTATTTGTAATATTCTGTAAAAATGTATATTAAATGTAATTTAATTTGTTAAAATTAATTTTAATATTTAATATATTTGATATATTTTATTTTATTTTATATATATATTTAAATCAATATTTTTACATCTATATTTTTTACATTGATATTTTTGATTCAATATTTTTGTACTTACCTATGTAGGTATGAGAGTCAATATATTTGTAGTCTATATATTTTTTTTGATATTTTGAACATCAATATTTTTTACATCGATATTCTATCAGTGAACCACTCATGACATATGAAACACTAACACAGGAGGCAGGGTTGCCCCCGGGACACTTCATTAATCACGCCTCGTGGATTGCCACATTACAGCACTACAGGGGGGATGTTATGCAAGAACCACAAACTCACCTCATGCTTCAGTATTTACAAGTCATGGGAGAAGGAGGACATCTCACCCCGTGGCTTGCGGACGCACTTCGATTGCAGACTGCCACAGCATTGACCTCACTGTGACATGGCTGGGAGACGGATTTGGCTCGCTCATGCACCTCTAAGGAATGGAACATGATACTGGCATATTCTACACACTTCCTCACAATGCTAGGTTCCGGTCAATACAGTACTACATTATTCATGGGGCATATCTTAACCTTGAAAAGATAAATCGTTATTTTTATAGACTATGGGGCCGATTCCGATTCGGGCCGGAAATCTCTTTGACCGAGCCGGACCCAGAGAGATTTCCGACCGAATCGGACCCGTGCAGCCCGACCGAACGAGTACGATGCGTCCGTATGCAATCGTACTCGAGTCGGTCGGACTCCCATTGAAGTCAATGGGAGCCGGTCGCATAACGCGTACGCGGGCTCCCATTGCCTCAATGGGTGCGAGGCGAACAAGGGCGCCCCTACAGTGGGTACGCGGCGGGCGACTCGCGCCATACACGCACAGGTAGGGGGACCCATGGGTCCCCCTGTGTGCGACTCGCGCGGCTACGCATACAGGGGGGTCCGACACGGACCCCCAAAGTGCGGCTCCGACTGCTCCTTCGAGCCGGACGGCGCGTGTCGGTCGGACTGCTCGCGGTGCGCATCGTACTTACCCGGCCGGGGAACGTCTCCATTGCGCGGTGCGAGTCGTGTTCGAGCGAGTAGGTCAGTGCGGTTCGACCCGGGAACGAGTCGGTCGGAGCGGTTGGGACGCCCGAACGAGTCGGTCGGCGATTTCGCATCGTACTCGCTCGTCCGGACGCGCGTACGAATCGGTCGGGAAATAGGGCTCCGAATCGGATCCGGTTAAGCCGAATCCGATTCGGAGCCCTACCGGCCGAGATCGGAATCGGCCCCTCTGTAAAAAATTGAAATCCGTATTTGTAAAGCGCAAACTACTCACCCTTACGGGTCTCAAGGCGCTGGGTGCCATCGTGGAAATTAAGTGAGCTATTGCCCAGAGTCACATGGTGCTGAGCTGAGCTGCCGCCGGAGCCGGGGATCGAACCTTGAGCCCTGTGCTTCAAAGTCAGCTGCCCTGGCCGCAGCACCACACCTCTCCACTAGACGCGGTTTGCCCCCTCTGTAGCCATCCTGACCTGGATATTTTATATATACTATGGTCATGTCCCTCGTTACAGCAATACTGGGAGGCGGTCACACACCATTTGTCTGCCTGCACTGACCAGCATCTTACATGCACATGGGGAGGTATTTTTGTATATTGGGCATACAACAAAGAGATAAGAAACACAGGACAACTACACACTTTCTGGACCTCGGCTTCATAGTAGCTCATTACGAAGCACTGGAAGTCCAGTGAATGGCCATCTATAATGGCCGGGTCACACTCCATCCTCAACTGGGCTAGAGCAGAGGGAGTTTCTCTCCACAGGGAAGACACTCTAGGATTGCACAAATACCCCATTTCATCCAACTGGGACGCGATATTGACTGCCCTTTAAACTGTGTTATGTCCTGAGGAGGAAATCAGTGACGCTTCTGACCCATAGATCGTACCTGAACAGGCATATTTCCACAGGCCACACTAACAATGTCTATACTGTTACATTGTGTATATAATGAGATGTGTACTAAATGACGCCGGACTTACATTGTGAAGATGGTAACTTATTCAAGACAAATTGGAATTGCATTGAGAGACAGCAAACCCTCCTTGTTTTCCCTTCATCCCCACCCCTCTTTACCCTACCCCTTTTCATAATGTTTGCCTCTGAGCTAACTGGTTGCTCTCAGTTATATAGTTTATACATGTTTGATGTCATTACCATGGAATGTTACCGACAGTATGGGTGCACACTAACTGCTTACCTTGGGAGACATCTCTTGCTCCTGTGATGGGCCATATATGCCAGTATTTCCTGGATCTATGGGGATACATACCCCAGATCAACTGTAATGTGCTCCTCCACGTATCTAGTTTTTGTGACTCAATCAGTTATTAACACCCTGTACCTTTTTTGTGCCTGATATTGAACTGTAACTGTATTAAGGAAAAGTCTTAATAAACAGGTCAAACAAAAGAAATGGTATCACTGATGACACCTCAAGTGACATAACTGATGATGTCACTGGTTACATCACTGATAGCACCACGTGTGGGTGCATAGAGAGGAAACAGAGTAAGCCCTGGAGGCAAATGTGATAGTGCAGTATTAAAGTGTATGGTGCACCTTTTACAAATCACTAACGATTGCGATTCAAGTAGTGCTCCATGTTAAACTAGGTGAAAGCTGAGTGCACCTAATATGGGTTGCAGAGGTATGTTTGATAGTAGGTTGTAGCTTAAATAAAAAAGCCTGTTATACAAATGTGTGACAAATGGCAGAGATACTATTGACAATATATTGTCCAACAGTGAATATCTAGACACATGCCTATGTTAATTATTTGTGATATAGTGATAGAGACAAATTCTATATAAAGTGGATGCTTATAAGGTGTGATATTTATTTACAGAACATCCCTGAAGATTTTGAGGCATTGTAGATTGTTGAATAATGTAGGAATGCCCCACTCAGAAGTGATTTATCTCACACTGGTGATGTAAGCATGGATCTAAGGTTGTATTCTATTGTGCCCCTTATAGGAATGATTATAATGTATGTTACTAATCTAGTAAACTAAGGGTTATCAATAGTGCCTGGCAGAAGTGGCAAATGCATACCTTTCAAACTCTTGACTTACAGTTGCAGGTAATAGCAAGTTTTTAAGAGGATAATCCCATTAAGTTTAATAGAAAACTGGCCACAAGTTTAGCATGTTGAATTACTTCAAGTTCACCAAGCCTATCGGATGGTGTCACAATGACTGCATGATGTCATTAATGATGTTATTTGAGATGTCATCAGTGATGTCATCAAATATGTTATTTAACATGTCATGTGCAATGTAATATGTGATGTGATAAGGGGAGCATGTCAGGGGCAGAACCTGCTCTAGAAACACAATCCGATGGTTCCTTTTAGCAGCAGGTAAGCGAGGGGAGAAAATAGTCAATAACGCCAATCAATACCAACAGAAATTTCTCTGCACACATAGTAACCACGGACAATTATGTAAGGTTAGTTAATTTATTACAAAGCCAAAACTAACTGGACATAGAGACACCTCAAAATGAGAGTGTAGAAATACATTGGAATCAGCATAAAGCCAAATCCGTGAATAAAGTTGAGTCAATGCAACATGCACAAAACAATTACCTCAAGAAATAGCAGAGGATCAGAAAGCATGAGTCTAAATTTACCTGCAACGAGGGTTGATGAGTATAAAGCATCAATCTATCCCTACACTAGTGCTAAAGTGACATCCATACTTAAGCATCCCTAGGGAAATAAATAAAAGGTGTCAGCATGTGGAGTCTTTCTAAGACGTCTCCCCACAATCGATAAGTCTAATAGCATAAAGCTATTGAGACAGAGCTCGTTCAGCGGTGGTCTCTCTCTGAAGGCAGAGAAGAAGTTGGCTCCTTTCCCTACTTGCAACGTTCAATATTACAGGTATCTTCCTAAGAATCATTGCGGATCACGTAATCCGCTCTTAGGTACATTTCCACGGGACAGTGATGTTCCTGAACTGCAACATGTTGACCTTGATTCCCAGGTCTTCTCCATTGTGAAAACACAACAATTACCCTTATTGGCTCTAGCTTCACGATGTATCCCCTTCTCTCCCTGCATGACTAATAAAACAAAGACATTATTCTAGCTACGAAGGGCGCTTCTTCCAACTGCAACACAAACATGAGAAAGAACGAAATCCACAGCACACATGAAATTCAAACTGTTAATTCTAAAGTGGGAGCTTCCGGGGAAATTGCATTTCAGGCCTGCAAGATTCAGCTTACATAGGAAAAATAGCGTATGAGCTTCACAAATTGCATAGGAAATAAGGCACGTTCAGTTAATATTCCTACCTACATGTGAAAGGACATGATTAATAAACACATTTAATAATGAATGATTGTCAGTTGCACAACACAAGTTTCTTCACATTAGTGTTTTCTGCTAGTTACATTTACTTTCTAGATTAACTCTTTACATTTACTATTCAATGGCTTAAATACATCACGTTATTCATTATTACATTTCAAGATCCTAACACTTTATTTTAACACGACAAAGGATTATATGCAGGTGCGCTCTACATGTGTGATTATAATGCACCCCTACAAATAAAATAAAATTTCTGCTACATCAGTCCCCCCCTCTGATGACCTGTGTCATCACAAACCCTCTAATTCCCCGTAGAGTAGACCGATCTAAACAGATGTCGTAGCTAGTCTCCTCTGTCTGAATTCCTCCAATCGCTTATGGTTCACATGACTGTCCTGCAGTCTTTCTACCCTTCTTTCTCTCTCCCTAAGGTAATTCTCCAGTTGCCTTGACTTATGCCATTTGTATGCTCTTACCATACCTAGCAAGATGATAACACAGACCACAACAATTATTATTGGCTTCAAGATATATCCAAGAATTCATTTTCCTAGGTTAGCAAAACAACTTCCAACTGTTCCAAATCCTTTTCCAATCTTATCCCAAATTTCCTCAGTTGCCAAGTCATGTACCTCATGGTGTATCTCAATGATGCTACTTATATATCTCCTCAGATCGTTACTCTTATCAGGAATATAAGTGCAGTACTGTTGGACCTTCAGCAACCGACAGACTTCGCCCTCTTTTGCCAATAGCACATCTAAAGCAAGACGATTCTGCATCACCATAGCCCTTATCGAAACCATCTCTCCGTCTACGAGCAACAATGACTGAGCTGTGTTAACTGACAACTTATTTACTATAGTAGATAACCTTCTAATCTTGATACCATTCAATACAACACCCAAACTAGGTATCATCGCTCCAAATATGTTTCCCACAATTTCACCAGCACTCAATCCACGTTTCTCTCTATGGTACGACTTTCCCTCCAAACTCTCCAGATCCTCCACATGGTATATCTTTGGAAGCACAATGGCTACATAACAAATACCATCCCAATTGTTAGGAAGCCGAACATATGCATTCTTCTCACACACGAAATATACTCCTGGCACCATTTGTACTGCTTCTTGGAGGAACTTCTTTAAAGAAGCATCTATCAAGAAGATGTGATCACACACACTCTGTCCCACAAAGATAGTGTCATAACGGGTCTGCACTTGTCGAATGCAAAGCTTGCCTTATTGTTCCCAATCTAGAGCTATAGGACCATAGCTTCCCTTAGCCTTGTGAGCTAATTCCTCCTTGGTCCAGTCAAAGCTTCCTTCCCTACTGTTAAGCTTAATGGTTAGGCCTCTATGTCTATCCTCTACTTGATCTACAAATTTCTTTTCTATGTCTGTTAATGTGCAAGTTTTGTTTTTTACAGAGTTTTATATAGCGCAAACTTGACCCAAAGGTATCGGGTATCAGAGCACTGAGCACGAGCCTCAGTTGTGTTACACGAGGACACATTCATTTTTGTTAGGCACAGGGAGATTAAATGATTTGCCCAGAATCACAGGATGTTGTGCGTCCTTGCCGAGACTCAAACCAGGTTCCCCAGATTTGAGGTCGACCGCCCTAGCTGTTAGGCCAACTCCTCTCCCCAAGTTAAGATGTGTCTATGCGCTTAAGTGGTGTCTAGTATTACTGTGGGTGCAAACTACTTTGCCATTCTCTCTTCTTGCTTGTAATAATCATATTTGTTTAGATGTTTGTAGACTGGAATTCCTGAAAGTACCAAATCATAATTTGAGAAATAGTGCTCATAATGACCCTTTCCATAAAACATACTAAGGAGTAAACTACAACTAATACCATGCGTCAAGGGCAGGTGGTGATACCTGATACCCTCCTCAACCGAAGCAGGCAATTGCATACACATGTAACACTCTCTCACGTCCATAGTATTCACGTATTCATACACCAACTTCACATAAGCATTCAGAATGTAATCACCTCTAGACAAATCTACATGCAAAAAAGGACTAGTTTGGTCTATTAAGCATCTACCAGATCCTAATGTACTCTCTTTTGAGGCCACAGTGGTAGGTGTGGATGTTCCAGGTACCCCCACTCCCTATACCTCAGCTTTGTGTGTGCTTAAAATGGTCTCAGTAATGACTACAGCTATCATTATGATTACTCCTACAATAAGTGTACCTATAATACATTTGTGCCTATGATTGGAATTTCCAGACTCCATTTTCAAAGTGGCTCAGATTGTAGCTGTAAGAGTATTAACACACAGTGTCTCTTTGCTCTGCCTCTTATGTACTAGCAACAAAGACTTTGAGCAACTTCTCTTTGGATCTTAAAATTTCTCATAACAGTCTTTGGCACAATATCAATTCAGTTTGCCAGACTTCCTTAGCCCTCCTTTTTCTTCTGAAGCAAAAATCCCTAATTTTACTCTTCTTCCACTTGAGCCTAGGTTATCTTCTTCAAGCAAATTTTTATTTAAAGTTCAAAATGCAATTTACATTCCTTATGAGATTAGAGCCAATCTCATCGATGACTCGCAGTAACAGTTCAGCTCTGAATGCTGCAATCTCCTGAGGAGCTAGCTAATTACCAAAGCTCGGGAATTCGATGCCTTCCAGAATCAGAGTCTGTAACCTACTCAACCTTGGTGGATAAGGAACAATCAATGAAAATATTGCATTAGCCACTATTCCAGGAACTCTCAGCAGGATCTCGACAATCAGTATCGAAGTCTCGGACCTTACTCTCCCTGGCATTTGTAGCTAGATAAGTCCACTCAGGAGAGGAGAACTTCTGACACGGCACTCTTGTTCTCCTTGATCGCCTCACACTTCCTTGAGCTTGTTCAGATTCACTCAGATCAGATTCAGATGATTCACTTATTGGTGAAGGTTCTTTCTCAGATGCAAGTCTCAAGTTTCTTCTTTTTTGTCTCACAGACCACAACTCATTTGCTACCTCTTACTTCCTTGAGTGCACATGGCCAATTTCCACACCAGTCTCTTCTGCTAAGTCAAACTCTATACCACTTGCAACATTCCCGTCTCCCTCAGAGTCTATACCTGGGTCTTGTGTAGCTTGACTCCTCTCAGCTCGACATGGTCGGTATCCAGCCTCTCTAGGAGCCCCCACAGCTTGGCTAACCCTTCTCGGTGACCTTGCGAACACGGCTGGAATAACTTCTGGGAGAGGAGCTGTTTCATCAGAGGGCCCTGAGACTCATCGTGTATGTGAAGTGTGTATCCAGTTTGGCACTCCTCCACACTTCACAGCAGTATTCGTCACCAATATCACCTGTTATGGTCCATGCCACCGTGAGTCATGACAGTTCTATCTTACATGCTTTTGAACCAGCACCCAATCTCTGGGGCTCAGGTTGTGACAGAGGTCTTTCGATGTTGGTGCAGTCGTGGCTCCAACCTGGTGAGACACATAACAAACCACATCAGGCAATCCTTTGCAGTAATCAAGGATCAAGTCATCTGTGATGTTTATCAAAGCTGTAGACGGCACTGCACGCAAGTGCATCACCCTTCCAATGAGGATCTCATGCAAAGTTAACCCAGTTGTCCTATCAGGAATGCTGCGCAAGCTCATTAGAACCAAGGGGAATGTGTCGGGCCATTTCAAAGATATCGAAGCACAAACTTTTGCCAACCTCGCCTTTAACATACCATTGATTTGCTCCACAATGCCTAATGCCTCTGGCCTGTAACTACAATGCAGTCTCCGACCACACTCAAGGCAGTACACAACAGCTTCATGATCGCACTGTGGAAATGAGTTCCTCTATCCGACTCCAATGTAGTTGGAAATCCGAAGTGCAGTATAAGCTCCCTCAACAATAACTTTGCTACTGTGAGGCTGTCACACCTTCTAGTTGGATAAGCTTCCACCCACCTAGAAAAGGTGCACACAACAATCAAAATGTATCTCAATCCATTACATACAGGCATCTCAACAAAGTCCAATTGGATCCAATTGAAAGGACCCCCAACCTCCCAATGTGGTTCAAGACAACAACAGTTTTCTTCCCAGCCTTTATTTGTTGGCATGTAACAGACTGATGACACACTGCCTCGGCACTCCGCAACTCCAGAAAATTAGAGAACCAGTTTGGGCACTTTTAGAAGGCAGTTAGAAAGGGTTAATATGTCTAACCAATAGCAATGTGTTTCACAATTTGAAATGATATAGAAAGTAATTTGGCTTGTTAATTACATTTATTTGTGTGCAGAAAGAGAGGGAAAGTTTGCCATTACTGGTTTTACCTTATTGAGAGTGGTGCATTACATTTAATGTGTGCAAAAGAAAATCTTTTATGAGTTTCTGATATTTCATATTCTGCAATACTATTTGAAAGGTAACTTACAAATGTGTAAGCTGTGCTATATATTATGTAGTAGTGCCTCACTCTTTGTAGTGATATTTTTAGATTTGAAGAGCATTATTTTCAAAGTTTTGAAATTATTAGAGAAGTGTGATGTTTGAAATATGTTACGAAATGTACAGCTATGTATTGTACTTTGTTTTATTGTACTGAAATGATGATTGAAATAGTTTGTGCATAGTTATATGTGTACATTGATAGATGAAAAGGTACAGTTGAAGTATGCCGCATAATTTTAGGTGTCTCTTTCAAATTGTAAGTGCAGTCTGTCAAGTTTTAAGGTCTGCATGGACTTGTTGTTATGTCCCGTATAGAGGCCCTAATATAGACCTGTTCATACATGCCCTAAAATGGACGTATTCGTATTTGCTCTAATACGCTCATATTCGTACTTGCCGTATTATGGTCAAAGCCGCATGTGCCCTATTACGGTCAGAACTGTACATGTCCTATTATAGTCATGATTCCTTATATAGGCATGAGCTTTCACCTACATTGGTCCTCGCTAGTACACAATGAGCTCTGAGGGCTGAACGTTATCTAGTCTGTGGTTTCGAATACAGCAGGGTTTTTCCCAAACACAGGCCCACACTGTACTCAACAATTATGCATGGCTCTCTAGGAATACACCACCTGCATAATATGTATGTACAAAGTTCACCCCTGACGTCTTCCTCACGTCTAACAAGGGCCAATACAAACCATACGAAGCAACTAGAGTCTTCAGGGTATAAATACACCACATCTTACCCCAGTAAGACAGAGGGAACCGAGACTTCCATGCTGACACACTGACCAGAGACGCTGAGGCTCCTGCCTGCAGTCGCTCCAGCTGACAGCGGTCTAACACAGCCCTTGCGGGGTGTCCAACTCGAGACCAGGATGGTGTCCCACACTCTCTCTATTCAGGTATGGGGGTTCGACTAAATCCTAGAGGGATTCTTGGCTCTTAGGCTTTTAGACCTACACATATGCTAGGTACACTCAGGTACATCTAGTTAAGCATCGTAGGAGTACGCGCACTTGCATAATGCTTTTATATTCATGTATGTATTCATGATTATTGCAATGTGTTAGAACTGTTCTATCCCTTTGCTTTTATCGTACTGCTGATAATATATCTCTGCTATTGTCTGCTGATTGCCGCAGCACATATATTTTACATTAGAATAACAACTGTTCAATAGATACTTATTGAAACGCCCGACTGTTTATTCTGTGTAACTCTCTGAGACAAACCGAATAAGTAAGCACGAGTGACTGAGCAAAAGGTAGTACATTGTTTCCACGATTCTGAGGAATCTGGGTTGTCATGATCTAAGGTTGCCAGAAACTAATCTCTCTCCGATAAGAGGAGATTCTAGTGGCACTGTGAGCTAGCTAATGCAAACCAGGCTAACATAAGCGTTGGGGGTGCACCGAGTCAGTCTAACACCAAGCCCACGGTTTATGTTATCCAAACGCGCAGGTCCTGCAGGGGTACTATAGGAACTACACGACATGGGGCCGCCAACGTTCGTTGGGTACTTATTTAACAGTTGAATCTGAGTAGTTCAGTCGTGCTATTTCTCAGAGAACCTACTCACAAAACCCCAGAGATGTCTGGAGTGGGTGGGCACAAACTCCGCCACAGCTGAGTAGTACGAGAATACTATTTATTGGCTGTTGGTTAATCAAGCTTGAAGGACATTTAGTTCCTAAATTGTGCATAACACCTTATCTTAGTTCCCTTGGAACACTTCTTCCTCTAAACATGCCTGGTTCAGGGGGTGAGAGAGTTGACCTGGGAGAAGAAGATCCTGAGGATGCAATACATATTGCACCAAAATTCAGAATGACAGTCACCCTAAGACTATTAGAAAATGGTTTACCAGCCATGGGTGGCATGGTAGTTTTCGTGATTGAGGCACACGAATCAAACAAAACAGAGGTATTCTATTCATGGGTTACACTCCCAGCAGCAAATGCCATAACAAAGACATTTCACTACTATTTGAGAGGAAATGCACCAAGGGAATATGCCCCGTTTGAGGACATAGAGATTCCATTCACTTACCAGGAACATTTTTACTGTTTCAATGGTGCCCTACCCCACGTACGAGGAAGAGTAAGATTAGGCCCGCTCGGAGGAGACGGGGCCACATGGCCAATACTAGCGGCTTACACACCACATCCTGACAGTGGAACAATGCCACAGCCAGAATTACTCGTACAACACACAGATTTAATTAAGAATCTACAGAAACCTGACACAATTCGTTATGAGGACTTTAACAATCCAACCTGCACCAGCTGCAGTAAATAGTACTCCAGTCCAGGGTACAGGAAATAAAATTACTCCACAAACATTACACGCGGTAACGGGCAGAATTCCAGCAAAACGCGAACAAATCCCATTCTGGATAGCTCAGAAAATAACTCAGCTTGAGGCAGTATCCCCGAATACTACCACCTATGAAAAACACAGAATTCTAACAATCTGCTTGGCCATGGGGATCACACCACAAATAGAAGATTGCACCTCTTGGGGTTCAGTCTTTGCTGCCATATATACCAGAACACATGGTATCCCGTCCTTAGCAGCAGTGCCAGACGTATTGAGACAGATACAAAATGAGTACGGAGCAGAGCCTGCCCTAAATTTAGGGATGAAGTTACTAAACAACTTCAAGCAGGTATCAGCCATAATACTAGCTAACATTAAGGGGGAAGCAGCTTCAGTGGCGATCCGCCAACGCCTAAGGGAGTTCGGTCCAGTAGATCAACAACAGGAACTACTCAAAATAATTGAAACTGCATATGCAGAACTAGGCAGAGACAGTCTAGGTGGGAAGGCATTAAAATCACAACTGGTGGGCAGTCCTGAAAAGGACACTACAAAGCAGACACCTACTTCTTCTAAAAAGAAGTGGGAAAATAAAAAACAACAAAAGTCTAAAGACACCAGATCTCAATCCTGAGGCAGGTCTCCTCAACAGGAGCCCTCTGAAAGGAAGTATAACCTCAGGAATAGGGATAATATTAAAAAACCTGACAGGTATCAGGATACTGATACACGTTCCTCTCATTCCTTTCAGGGTTCGTCAAGAAACTCCGAGAGGGAAGGACGGTCAGAACACAGACAAGAGGAGCATACAAAGTCCAGAGACACGCAACGCGCTGCGGACTACGCACCTAAAAAAGAGGATAAACAAAAACAGAAACCTCAATTCAATGGGGAATGGGCTCTGACGATGCTAGACAGCGCGGCAGAAGTAACGGTAGCTCGCCAGAACCTGAAGGAATTTCTGGTGACAGCGGAGTTGAGTGAGTATATCACGGTGGAAACACCTGATACTCGGGTAAGTGTCCCACATAAGTTACATGCCCAGAAAAGTTAAAGGTCTATTTTGGGAAAATTTGTCATCTGGATATGACATCCTATTAGCAGAGCAAGACTGGCCACCAGCATTCGTCATGGTGTGCCCAAAGGGAGAAAAGGTAATTTTTCCAGCATTTTCCGACCTCGTTCCCATACATCTTAAACATGCATATGCGCAGGAGTGGGCGGTTGGCCTAGCTCCAGCATTGTACAAAAATCATGCAGGTTGGGATGAGGATTCAACCCACCACGTGATCCCGTTAAATGTTTCCCCAAATGCTCAAAGGCAATACCCTATAAAGTAGGAAGCTAAAAGACAAGTCAGGGAGGTCCTAGATCAACTTGAATACCAGGGGGTGATTGAAAACTGCACTTCACCTTCACCTATGAACAATCCTTTGTTCCCCGTAGCCAAACCTGATAACACATATCGTCTAGTTTTAGATTACAGACATTTAAACACTTGCACAAAGACATTTGCATTTCAAAATGCACACAGTGCCGCATTAATGAATAACATTGTGCGACAAAAATACAAAACAACATTTGATATCTCAAATGAATTTTTCTGCCAAAATATAGCGCCTGAAAGCAGGTATCTGACCGCATTCAGTGCGTTAGGGTCTCAACGGCAATTTTGTCGACTCCCCCAAGGGTATAAGAATAGCCCGGGGTTGCTTTCAGCAAGGGTAACAGAGTTACTCCAAAATTTGGATGAAGAAGCATTGTCCTATGTGGATGATATTTATCTGACGGACGATGACTTACCGAGGCACTTGACCAGGGTGAGCACCATTATTATGGGATTCGCCTCTGAGGGCTATAAATTTAACTTTAAAAAATCAAAAATTGCCCACCTCAGTGTCCTGTTTTTGGGATACAAGCTGTCAAGTGAGGGAAAAAGCCTGGCAGCTAACTTTTAGAAAAGTGTGCGCTGCTCCAACCTCCAAAATCATTAAAGAATTTACAATCAATTCTGGGATTCCTAAATTTTGGTCGAACATACATTTTGGATTACGCAGAAAGAGTAAAACCTTTCTACGACTTAATAAAACCTGATTTTTCAGTCAGACAATGGACACAGGAACATACAAATATCCTGCGTTCCTTACAGGAAGACATGATAGCTTCTAAACATTTACAGACACGCGTAAATGCACAGACCTTAGTGATCCGAGTAATAGCAGGTCAATGCGGGTACACTTATTTAACTTTTAATGAAGGTGAAACGGTACCAATCGCATACAAATCACACCTGTACACAAACGCAGAGATGCGTTTCACTTCAACAGAAAAAATGCTGACAGCAGTGCAGACCGCTGCAGCAAGAGAAAGAGCTCTGGCTCAGGGTAAACGCATAATTGTCGTGACCCCAGTACCGGCTTTAGAAGCTGTTACAAAAGCTATCATTTCAAATGTGAAAGCCTTACATCCCAGATGGATACAACGGGCTAATTCTCTTACTGCAACGGATGTTGAATACAGATTTGATCCAAATTTAAAAACTCAGGCATTCCTGCAATATGAACAAGAATATCCTCTACCAAATGAAATTTTGTCTCTAGATCAGTATGAATACATTATTTACCCTGACGGATCTGCTCAACCGGCCATAGGGAGTAAGCAAGCTTACACCGCGGCATGTGCAATCGTTAAAGGTCGCATGCGTGATGGCAAGTTCCATCCAAGCTGCACAAAAACGCAATCTCTAGGAGGCTGCACGGCTCAGTTGGCAGAACTCAAAGCACTGATACTGGCACTTATAAATACGGATCACGGATTCCCCACACTGATTGTGTGTGATTCCTTTTACTGTGTACAGTCGTACAATGAATATCTACATCATTGGGAACAAAACGGGTTCAAAGATGCAAAAGGTGGCACAATTAAGCATAAAATGCTATGGGAACAGGTAGTGGAGTTGAGAAATTAACTACCAAGGGCTCACGTGATACATACACTGAGTCATCAGCATGATGGCGTTCACGTTGAAGGGAATTCATTGGCTGATGAATCCGCAAAGGGGGCTGTACGCACAGCGTCCGTAGCTGCAATCACTCGTTCAAGAACGAGAAAAGACGGAGAGATAATGGTAGCTGTCAATGCTTCGCGCAAAGGCAGCACAGCAGTACCTAAAAAATGTCCACTCAAGTACTCCTACAAGTTAGATGCACAAAACATTCCATATGCTCAGATTCCTGGAGTGGGGGATAGAGTAATACCAAATATGGATCGTAGGCTAGGCTTAATTCTAGCAGCAAACGAGGGTTTGGGTTCTGCGCATACAGGTGTTACAGCGACTATTTCTTTATTGAAACAGCGCTATAGGTGGCCAGGGTTAACAAAGCAGACTAAAGACTGTCTTGAAATGCGACCTCTGCCAGCAGATGAAAGGCTCCACCGTAACACGCCCAGCACAGACACCATTACTAAAATCAGACAAACCTCTCGCATGTGTGTATTTGGACCACTGCGGACCCCTACAATCTGATGGGTCCAAGAAATATATCATGGTTGCAGTGGATTCCTGCTCTAGATTCCTATGGGTTTGGCCTCAGCGCTCGGCTGACGCTCGAACTGTTATAAAAGATTTGTGAGTCTTTATCGGCACATACGAAGTTGGCACGTTACATTCTGACCATGGTCCGGCGTTTAGCTCTCGGGCTTACAAAGAGGCCATGGAAGGAATGGGCGTAGCATTGCGGTACTCCTCTCCGTATCATCCCGAGGGAAATTCTGTTGTGGAGAGGAAAAACCGGGACTTAAAGAAATCTTTAACAACTAGGGTATTAGGCAAGGGCGGTAGATGGGTCGATCACCTTTATGGGGTACAGCGAGCGATTAATAACCAGCCAAGAAGCTCTCTAGGGGGTGTCACTCCTTACGAGGTCCTATTTGGGACAAGAATGTGGGTACCTGATCTTGATTGTGAAGGCACAGTGGCGGATGAAAAACCATTTGATATCCATGATCGTTTGGCTGTTTTACAGGATCTAAATGATTCCAGGACACAACAAAGTAACGTGCTCCAGAAACATACCGCCACTGAGGAAGTCAAGGCAGTAATGGCAAGACCTGTCTGGATCCCAAAAATCGGTGATCCGGTCAGAGAGAAGATTGCTGAGAAGAAAGAATTCGGACCATCCTACAGAAAGCCTGTACCGGTCCTAGCAATTCAAGGCACAAGAATTGTACTTCTGCCGCCCCTTGCCGGGAAAAAGGAGAAAAGATTTGTCTCAATTGACTTAATCAAACCACACTATGTGGCCGATACTAAGCAGTAGGCCTCGTGGACTCCACAGTAGCAGACGCCCTCCTCTTGCTACAATCCAAGAAATTCAAACAGAAAGACTCATCATGTTTGAAGAGCCACCTGTACGGAATGAAGGACTAAGCAACAATGCTATGGAACTCGTTCCACTTCAACAAGAAATTTATCTTCAAAATGAAAATCAACTTAACAACCAAGTCACAATCAGACCGACTACAGACATCTACGTCAACATGCCTCTTCAAGAGCAAAATCCGATTTCAACAAATCCCGATGCAATTCCAACAATTGATCGAACTGCTTCTGGCTAATTCATGAACTTTGATACGTTTTCACTGGACCCAAGTGAGCCGGAAACGACGCCAGCCAAAAAATCACACAACCAGAAACTCACTGACCTTTTGAACTTTTTTAGAAAGACTTACCTGGTGTCACCTTGGATTGAACTATGGTATTTCACTGGGATTTTATTTTTTATTTTCTGGGTAGGCTTAATAATAACTTTTAGTATGCTTATTAATGGACGATACCTCCAGCAAAGCTCTACAGTCCAAAGAGTCAATTTGATTTTAAAGCCACACCAGTCTTCACATTGTGAACCAAGAGACTTGTCTTCAGTGAACATCACAGCAGTTCCTATACCGGACGGTATAGTATGGGACAAGATTGATTATGATGTATTCGGTCCGACTGAACTTTTAAAGCTTAAACATGTATTTAAAATTTCTTTAAGTGATATCATTACCTCCAGTACATTTTCTGATGATTGGGACACTGAAACTGTAAACAACTTAATGTCTGATTTAGAAAAACTGCAGCATTTCCGAACAATGAAATGTTAGAAGGTACTTCAGACTATGATACATTGTACTGTTAACAACATTATGGCCATCATTTCTTGCACAAATCTATAACACCTAGAAATGTATTTGAATACCACCAGTGGGAACACTGCCCAACTCCTCCAAAAGGTAGTTCGCAAACTTTTGCACAGAAATTCACATACTTTTCAGGGTTCAACACATCTGACCCAAAGTCATTTTATTACAAAGTGGCAACAACATCAGCACAGAAAATTATGTTGACTAACACCAAACAGATTTACTCTGCTTCCTTTATGGCCCAGTTGTCTACACAGGGTTTGACCTATGGAAGGACACTATAGATTCAAAATCGAGCTGGGGTTCTAGGGACTGGCAAGTCCAGGGAACAGAAGCGCTTTTTAGAGCTTGCCTCATTCCACGGCAGATAATATTTCTGAATGAAACTGTGCAACAGACATCCTGTCTTGGACTAGGCAAGAATAAGGAAATGAACATACCTGGGTTTCCTACACCATCACAGATGGGTGGGGGGCAGAATTCAACTACACATGGGGTAAGATTAGATGATATTCTCGAGTACAACAGATCAGATCCTGATTGGACGAAATGGCTGATTTGGCCCATTGACACAAACACCTGTCAACAGAGATTTATGAATACAACCAAAGGACTTAGTATCCATAGGCCAGATCCACGCTACGTACAGAGACAACACCCAGGGGTAGTGACATCCTATAGTGTTGGGAAGTTGCGCCTTGATTGGCTAGAGACCTCAACACTCACAGAAGTAAAACATCACTTGACCTTACTCACACCTGATATAGATCTTAGGGACTTCTTATTAGGCCCAAGGAAAACACGTCAGAAACGTTTCATATATGCAGGCCTTTTTATGCCTATTATAATGAAAACTGGAAAATATCCCAACAGGAGGCCGCAGAGAGAATACGGGAAATAGACCGTATTAACTTAGAAAAGGCATTAGCTGTAGTGGATAATGGGTTAACAACTTTGACCTCCAGGATTTACTCCTTAGGCAACATTGTGTCTTCGGCGATCGACATACTAGAACAAGATTTGGCCTTGTTACAGCACGGGCAATCTCAGCTACGTTCTATTATGATGTTAAGCTGGACGCTGCAATCTTTGCGTGCAGGCTATGTGCCCTGGTGTTTTATAAACACAACGTCTCTGTTTTCAGAATACAATCTAACTGATAAACATGCAGAAATGGCACAGAGGGGAGCCAAATATACAATGCTGCGTATTGAGAAACTGGAAAGGTTACCATTCACTGTAGCCGAATCACCATCAACAGAATGGCTAATTCTTGGCCAGATCACTCTACTGGTCACTACGTTTCAGTTTCAATATTGCCTTGAGCAGAGGCAGGCAGGCAAATATGAAAAAATGGGTAAGGGATACATCAAGGAAACTTGGGAGTTACCATATAGATATCGATGCCGTAATGGGGTTCGAGAAGTGTATCTGAGTGGTACAAACTGCAAGAACGCTTTAAGCGGTTCTCTCATGTGTCAGGATATTTCGCTACATGGAGCATGTAGTGGTTCGGTAGCGAACTTATCTTGTCACATGTCAGGGACCCCATCAGCCATGATCATGCCGGTTTTCCAGCTGCTCTCGAATGGGAGTTACTTAATGCTAAATGATCAAGGTTGCTGATGCTTCCGGGCGCCGCCTATCTGGTCACTGTTAACTCCAGGGTTACTTGCTGTATGCAAGTATTGTTTCCACCACTGAACACAGTCAGGGAGGCGCCATTATGGCCTTCACTGAACGTTTCTTTCATACAATTTGATACTCTGAGCAGATTGAAAGCCATGCTTTTACAGCAATCCGTGCCCTTAACCTCCGGTCGAGAAACCTACGAACTTCAAGTTGCAAGGACCTCGACTGAGATACAGGCGCTTATACGTACAAACTGCCCCTTTCATTTCGTAGAATTGGTGAGACGTATCTTCAATATGTCTGATACGAGCGATATTATACACCTATTTAAGACCATAGGGTCAGGACTGGTAAGTACCTTTCAGACAGTCCTCGGAGTAATTCCACATTTTATACACTTTGTATTGGGAAGGGTAATTGGAGGACTCCCGCTTATCCTATTACTGATTGCAGGGGTCCTATTCATAATACTACTGCTACGCAATGGACGGCCCAATTCCCAAGGGAATGGCGAACATGCTCCTGGAGCGGAAGTACCGTGAACGCATGGTACAATTTCTGGGCATTTCTTGCCTGCGAGAACTCAATGCCTCCTGGTTTCTATCTTTTCGACCAGTCTGGGTAGACTGCATCTTACCTGTGCTTCGATGCCTGCTTTGCGGAGAAGAATGCACGTTGGATCTTTGTCTAATATTTCCATCAGATGCGCCTCCGGACACGGATGCAATGCTGGACCCCATAAAGGCCCATGCTCTGCGTTGTCCCCAGCGGCTTCCGATTTTGATGAACGCATTCCTGGAGAATCCACAGGTGCCGTTTGCTCCTGCTGGGTTAGGTGACTCCTCCTCAGGCACCCAGGTAACAACTGCCACCCAAGCTGCCGCAGCACCAACTGTTGGCAGTGCTATATACCATCTATGTGCGATTGACGTTCTCTGTGAGGCGTTGGATTTGTCGTCTGCAGTAGCCAACACCGATAATGTTGTGCTTCCCAGACAGGACACCTAATCTCAAATTGGCTGATCGCGTCCTGGGAAAGAATTCGGCTTCTCCACTCGTTTTCATAATAAACTAGCAAATTTGGAACATTTCCTAAACTGACACTTTCGCTTGAGAAAAGCATGGCCTTCTTCCACTTTGAGTGAAGCAACTTATATAGAGAAACAAAATAGACATTCCTTTCATGCCAATTGGAAATAGCTGAATTATTAACAAATTAGGAAGAATTTTTTTTTTAAACGATTTTAAAATCATGTTTTTACTTGCTTTTAGAATATTTTTAAATTGTCCAGATTTTAAGTGTGGTCACTGTCCTATTCGGAAGAGGAGTGGGTATTATGTCCCGTATAGAGGCCCTAATGTAGACCCGTTCATACATGCCCTAAAATGGACGTATTCGTATTTGCCCTAATACGGTCATATTCGTACTTGCCCTATTATGGTCAAAGCCGCATATGCCCTATTACGGTCATAACTGTACATGTCCTATTATAGTCATGATTCCTTATATAGGCATGATCTTTCACCTACATTGGTCCTCGCTAGTACACAACGAGCTCTGAGGGCTGAACGTTATCGAGTCTGTGGTTTCGAATACAGCAGGGTTTTTCCCAAACACAGGCCCACACTGTACTCATCAATTATGCATGGCTCTCTAGGAATACACCACCTGCATAATATGTATGTACAAAGTTCACCCCTGACGTCTTCCTCATGTCTAACAAGGGCCAATACAAACCATACGAAGCAACTAGAGTCTTCAGGGTATAAATACACCACATCTTACCCCAGTAAGACAGAGGGAACCAAGACTTCCATGCTGACACACTGACCAGAGACGCTGAGGCTCCTGCATGCAGTCGCTCCAGCTGACAGCGGTCTAACACAGCCCTTGCGGGGTGTCCAACTCGAGACCAGGACGGTGTCCCAGACTCTCTCTATTCAGGTATGGGGGTTCAACTAAATCCTAGAGGGATTCTTGGCTCTTAGACTTTTAGACCTACACATATGCTAGGTGCACTCAGGTACATCTAGTTAGGCATCGTAGGAGTACGCGCACTTGCATAATGCTTTTATATTCATGTATGTATTCATGATTATTGCAATATGGTAGAACTGTTCTATCCCTTTGCTTTTATCGTACTGCTGATAATATATCTCTGCTACTGTCTGCTGATTGCCGCAGCACATATATTTTACACTAGAATAACAACTGTTCAATAAATACTTATTGAAACGCCCGACTGTTTATTCTGTGTAACTCTCTGAGACAAACCGAATAAGTAAGCACGAGTGACTGAGCGAAAGGTAGTACATTGTTTCCAAGATTCTGAGGAATTTGGGTTGTCATGATCTAAGGTTGCCAGAAACTAATCTCTCCCCGATAAGAGGAGATTCTAGTGGCACTGTGAGCTAGCTAATACAAACCAGGCTAACATAAGCGGTGGGGGTGCACCGAGTCAGTCTAACACCAAGCCCACGGTTTATGTTATCCAAATGCGCAGGTCCTGCAGGGGTACTATAGGAACTACACGACATTGTGACTGAGGTATGTCTGCACTTCCACATGTATTCTCATATGTGTTATGCATCTGAAGATGCTAGATATATAAAACACAGGTATATGTCTATTTGTATGTTTCTTTTACATATGATGCCACTAGGAAAAGGAGCACACACATACATGTATGCTTTCAGGAATATGGTGAGACTTACAACAGAGATATGCGAAGGGTTACTGCTTTATATTTGGTTAGGCCCAACACCTTGAGTACTTGCAGAATAGTGAAGCTGAAGTACAAAAGTGAGGTTTAAGACATGTTGGCAGAGGGATTAGTGATTAGGCTACTTTGTATGAGTCTGTGGAAAGGTACACTTGAAATACGCTGCAAATTTTAGTTGTCTGCTTGAAATCGGAAGTGCAGTCTGTGAAGGTTTAAGGTCTGCATGGTTTTAAGACTGAGGTATTTCTCTACTTGCACATGTATTGTCATACGTGTTATGTATCTGAAGATGCTAGACGTATAAAACACAGGTATACATCTATTTGTATATTTCTTTTATATGATACCACTAGCAAAAGGTACAGACACAAGCATGTATGCTTACAGGAATATAGTGAGAGTTCCAACAGATACATGCGAAGGGTTGCTGCTGTATATTTGGCTAGGCCCAACATCCCTAAGTAGTTGCAGAATGGTGAAGCTGCAGCTCAAAAGTGAGGTTTAAGACATGTTGCTAGAGGGATTAGTGATTAGGCTCTTTTGTATGAGTGTGTGGAAAGGTACACTTGAAATACGCCACATAATTTTAGGTGTCTGCTTGAAATGAGAGCTGCATTATGTGAAGTTTTAAGGTCTGCATGGTCTTGTGACTGAGGTATATCTGTACTTCCACATGTATTCTCATACGTGTTATGCATCTGAAGATGCTAGATGTATGAAACAAAGGTATACGTCTATTTGTATGTTTCTTTTGTATATGATGCGGCTAGGAAAAGGTGCAGACACATGGATGTATGCTTTCTGGAATATGATGAGATTTACAAGAGACACATGCAAAGGGTTACTGTTTTATATTTGGCTAGGCCCAACACCCCGAAGTAGTTGCAGAATGGTGAAGCTGCAGCTCAAAAGTGAGGTTTAAGATATGTTGTTAGAGCAATTACTGATTAGGCTACATTGTAAGAGTTTGTGGAAAGGTACACTTGATATACGCCACAAACTTTTAGGTGTCTGCTTGAAATGGGAAATGCAGTCTGTGAAGGTTTAAGGTATGCATGGTCTTGTGACTGAGGTATGACTGTACTTGCACATGCATTCTCATACGTGTTATGCATCAGAAGATGCTAGACGTATATGAGAAAGTGCCCTCTTTCTGCATGGTGGCCCCCACTTTTTGCTGAATTGCTGATGTGCTTTGACTGAGTGTGCCCCAAGTTGCTGCTAATCAGGCACCCAGGGCCTATGTTCTTTCCCTAAAACTGCATTGAAGCCTAATCCCAATTGGCATCTTTGGCCACAGGTCAGCCCCTGGTAAATGGTACCACAGGTACCCAGGGCACTGTGACCAGAGAAGGACTCTAAGGGCTGCAGCATGTATTGTGCCACCCTTAGAGGTCCTGAACCCTTACACACACACACTGCCTTTGCAGGCTGCGTGTTTTGGTGCAGAAAAAAGTGAAGAGTCGACATGGCTCACATCTCTGTGTGCCATGCCTACAACCCACTGCCCTGGCATAGATCAGTCACCCCTCTAGCTGGGTGCACTATACCAGTGGTGTGGGTAGAGGTGCATGAGCCCTGTACCCCTATAGTGTCTAAGTCCATTCTTAGACATTGTAACTGCAGTGCTGCCATTAAGAGTATATGGTGCTGGGAGTTTGTCATTACGAACTCCACAGCACCATAATGGCTACACTAAAACTGAGAAGTTTAGTATCAAACTTCTCAGCACATTAAACCCCCACTGATGCCACTGTGGGATTTAATGAAAAATGCACACAGAGGGCATCTTAGAGATGCCCCCTGAAAACTAACCCACCACTAGTGTCCATGCTGAGTAGCTGCTTTCAGCTGCCACCACCAGACATGTTTCTGGACCCCTGGGTCGAGAGCCTGCTGCTCTCTGGGGCCTGAAACAATGCACATCCTGGGACGAGGAGCCAAGCCTCCTCCCCCAGGATGGGCAGGGTTCACGAAGGGGAAGCTTCAAAGGCTTGCCGCCTTTGTTAGCTTCCCCAGGCCACTTGCTGCTTTCAGCAACTGGTCCCCACTGGTTCTGACCCCCACTTTGGGCAGGAGAACCAGCAGGAAAAACAAGTGAGGAAGAGAGGTGTGCCCACCTCTGTCAAATCCATCCCTCAGGTGGGGGAGGCGAGGTGAAGCACAACTCCCAGTCCCTGCCATCTTGCAGATGGGGGGACTCAGCCAACCAGGGACATGCCCCCCTCCCACTGGAGGGTGGCATAATAGGGGGTGTACTCACCCCAGGGAAGGGACCCATTGGTCCCTGCCTTTTACCTATCTGTAACACCCCTAAATCTAGTATTTAGGGGCACCCCTGAACCTTGCTTCCTCAGACAAGAAACTACAAGAAGAAGAAGAAGAAGAAGGACCGAACAGCCGTGCAGCAGCTAACAAGAGGAAGATGCCCACTGACTTGGCCCCAGCCCAACCGGCCTGTCTCCCCCTCGAACCTGCTCTTGCGAAATCCCGGTGTGTCCTGTAGCCAGCAATGTCAAAACCCTGGAGGACCTGCCTGCCTTCAAGCACAAAGACTTTGTCTCCCCTGAACACCCGATTCGTTCATCTGCAACCTCTGGCTCCAACCGGACACTGCGAATCCGCCCCACTCTGCACCCGCTGTCCACGGCTCATGCTCGAGTGGGCAAACACCACAAGGAGGTCCCCCCAGCGATCCTGACCCGAGATCCAGTGACTCCTGATCTGCCTCAAGCCTCCAACCAACGCTTGCAGTCTATATCCGGAAGGTCCCCCCATCCAGGACCAAGAGATGGTAAGAAGATCCGACCCCAAAAGGCACCCTGCCCCCGACGCCCCACGGCCTGGGGTAGTCAAACCGACGGTGCCTAACCAGCTCCTAACTTCCCAACTTACCTCTCAAAGTGGTGGTCACACCCAGAAGACCTTCGTCCCCAAGCCTGCAGTGCCTTTGCAAACCGGAGGTTCTCCCTTGAAAACAACAGGGTGCCCGACATCGAAACAGCACCCTGCACCCGGCCGCCCTGGTGCCGCTGAGGGTGCACCTTTGGTGCTACTTTGTTTCCCCATTTGCCCTGAGCTAAGTCCAAGAGCTTTGCTCCCACAACCAAGTGGCCTGCCTGCCAGCAGCCACCAACCGGAGGCCCCCTATCCCCCATTGGATAACATTGGGCCTCTGCACCCGGCCACCCTAGTGCCGCTGAGGGTGTAACTAGAGTGCATCCTTGACCCTGGGGGACCCCTGAGTCTACCCCCAGAACCTCAACTCCCACTACCAAATACTTACCTCAAAACCGATAACACTATTTTCCTCCATAGGATAACATTGACTGTTTTTCTGTGAAGTTTCTAAGTGTGGAGTTTGAAAACCTAAAGAAATTCTTTAAAATTGTACTGTTTAACAAAAACGATTTTACTTACCTGTTTACAGGAAATGTCCCAGAGTAGTATCCAGGTATACTACTCTGAGTAAGAAAAGTAATCCAAAAGTAACTTACCTGTAATCTTACTGAAGATCCCATTCAGAGTATATGTACTGTATTCTGAAAAGCATTGCATTATCAGCAACACTACTGTAATCAAATCAAAGTACATTTACAATTGCGATCCAAACTGTGTTACAATCTGTATATTTACTGCAAAGTACTTATCACTTACCTGTTCCAGGCTTGCTTGGTTCTAGGAAATAAAATACCTTAAAGAATATTTTTTGATACAAAAACAATTGGTCTGAAGCTCAGTCTTTTGAGTGTGTATTCATTTGCAGACTGAGTGTGTTCAACAAATGTTTAAGACTGTCCTCTGATACTGCCTTACTGCTCGACCACACTACCACAAATAGAGAGTGAGGTGCTATCTAACTTTACCACTGCCTACCTTTGGGGATCCACTGGACTCTGTGCACACTATACCTCACTTTGGTATAGTACATACAGAGCCAGCTTCCTACATTGGTGGATTAGCGGTGGGATATACAACTTTGCATTTGTTGGACTACTTGGTTACCACCTGATCACACGACTGAACTCTTAAATTGTCTTTAGAATTCAGATTTTTCAAATTGGCAAATTTTTGCAAAATTACTAAAAGTCTTGTTAGGGCCTTGGTTAAGTCCCTTTAGAATTTTAGAAAACTAAAAATCACTTTAGCTAGGGTTAGAGGGGTTAGAAGTTTTTTTTAACTATGTCTCAAAACAAAAACCCAGCTGTTAGTAAAAATAACCACAATGACATAGAGGACTTGGTTGAGGAACTCGACCTCACCCCTTACCTTCACTTGTCTTCCAAGGAGTTAAGGTCCCTATGTAAAATTAAAAACATATCCATGGGGTCCCATCCCACCAAACAGAAGCTCCAGGAGCTGTTGGCTTGGTATGCTAAGGACCACCCATCTGAAAATGGTGAAGACCAGTCAGATGAGGAAGGAGTGGAAGAGGATGACCAGGTAGATCAGCCTCCCCCACTTCTTAGGGAGAAAAGGGTTCAAGTACCTTTGACTCCAAGAATCAAACTCTCAGTACCTAGATCCCACACAGGTGGATCAGGTACCACTGAGGACATTGAGGACAGCCTCAATGAATAGGACTGCCTTTTAGCAAGGCTGACCAAAAGACTGGATCTAGAGAACAGGTTGCTGGCTCTAGAAAGAGAGAGAGCAGAGATGGGCCTAGCACCCATCAATGGTGGCAGCAATTTACTTAATAAGGATAAAGAACAATCTTATGATCCTAAAATCCCCAAAGGGATTGTCCCTAAATATGAAGAGAGTGATGATATCACAAAATAGTTCACAGCCTTTGAGAGGGCTTGTGAAATGACAAAAGTGAAGTAGTCACACTGGGGGCGCTCCTTTGGGAACTGTTCTCTGGTAACTGCAGAGACAGACTCCTGGCCCTTTCTGGGGCAGATGCTGGGTCTTGTGACCTCATGAAGAGAACTCTGATTGAGGGATTTGGACTCACAACTGAGGAATATAGAATTAGATTCAGGGGGGCTCACAAAACCCAAACTCAATCCTGGATTGACTTTGTAGATTACTCAGTTAAAACACTAGATGGTTGGTTAACTGGACACAATGTGCATGACTTCAATGGACTTTACAATCTGTTTATGAAAGAACATATTTTAAGTAATTGCACTAATGAAAAGTTACATCAGCATTTGGTAGACCTAGGTCTAATTTCTCCCCAAGAATTGGGAAAGAAGGCAGATCACTGGGTCAAGACAAGGGTGACAAAAACAACCACTGGGGGTGACCAAAAGAAAGGGGTTACAAAACCTCCCCAGGGGAAAGGTGGTGAGAATCCACAAGATAAAAATCCTGAGTCTTCTAAAGGGCCCCAAAAACCTGCACAGAGGGTGGGTCCCAAAACACTTCCCAGTCCAAGAATAGGTACAGGGGAAAGAAATTTGATCCTTTAAAGGCCTGGTGTAACAACTGTAAGAAGTTGGGACATTTTCCTGGAGATGCTGCTTGCCCAAACAAGAAGGCCCCTAGTCCTACTACAGCTCCTCTTGGGGTAGCAAGTCTCCAGATGGGATCAACGGTGTGCCAAGAGCAAATCGGGTTGCACACTGAAGCAGTTCTAGTTTCAGAAGGGGAAGTTGAGATTGCCACTGTAGCTGTGTGGCCACCCAACTTAAAAAAGTACTTACAATACCCTTGGATTAATGGAACTAGGATAGAAGCTCTGAGGGATACAGGTGCCAGTGTCACTATTGTGAGAGACACACTGGTTTCCCCTGAGCAACACTTGATTGGGAGAACTTACCCAGTCACCAATGCTGACAGTGTTACCACTAAACATGCAATGGCTATGGTGACATTAGACTGGGGGGGGTTACTGGCCTGAAACAGGTAGTGGTCTCTCCAAAGCTACCAGCTGCATGTCTGCTTGGCAATGACCTAGAAACCTCGGTATGGGCTGAGATTGAACTGAAAACCCATGCAGCAATGCTGGATATCCCTGAATTGGTGTGTGTGTGTAAAAACAAGAGCACAGAGCAAGAGACAGGGTGAAAAAGAAGCGTTGGAGCCTGAAAGTATGGCCCAACCTTCCAAGAGAAAAGGTAAGAAGACTGGGGAACCAGCTTCTGTACAGCAAAAGGATCAGGACCCCTCTCCTCAGGGAGAGGACTTGGACACCCCAGAGGGAACTGAGCCCATGGAGCTTGACCCTTACCAGGTTGAACTCTTGGGCCCAGGGGGACCCTCTAGGGAAGAGCTGTGCCTTGGACAGCAGGACTGTCTAACTCTTGAAAGCCTGAGGCAGCAAGCTGCTGCACAGGAAAAGGGAGATGTAAGTGGTACCCACAGAGTTTATTGGGAAGAGGGACTACTGTACACTGAGGCCAGAGATCCCAAACCTGGAGCCACTAGGAGAGTGGTAGTGCCTCAGAAGTACAGGGAGTTTCTCCTAACTTTAGCTCATGACATCCCCCTAGCTGGACATCTGGGCCAAACCAAGACTTGGGAAAGGCTAGTTAGCCACTTTTACTTGCCCCAGATGCTCCAAAAAGTAAAGGAGTTTGCCAGCTCCTGTGTCACCTGTCAGGCCAGTGGCAAGACAGATGGCCCCTCAAAGACCCCCCTGATACCACTACCTGTGGTGGGGGTTCCCTTTGAAAGGGTAGGTGTGGACATAGTGGGTCCACTTGAACCTCCCACAGCATCAGGGAACAAATTCATTCTAGTGGTAGTGGATCATGCCACTAGGTACCCTGAGGCAATTCCACTTAGGACTACTACAGCTCCTGCAGTAGCCAAGGCCCTCATTGGTGTTTTCACCAGGGTAGGGTTTCCTAAGGAGGTGATTTCAGACAGAGGTTCCAACTTCATGTCTGCTTACCTAAAACACATGTGGAAAGAGTGTGGAGTGCAGTACAAGTTTACTACACCCTATCACCCACAAACCAATGGCATTGTTGAGAGATTCAACAAGACATTGAAAGGCATGATTATGGGGCTCCCTAAAAAACTCAAAAGGAGATGGGATGTCCTCTTACCATGCCTGCTTTTCGCTTACAGAGAGGTGCCACAGAAGTGTTTAGCCATCCTGTGAGGGGACCTCTCTGTCTTGTAAAAGAGGGTTGGGAGAAGACTCTCCAAGAACCCAAACAAGATATTGTAACTATGTGCTTGGCTTAAGGTCCAGAAAGGCTGGGTACATGGAAAAGGCATCCAAAAATCTTGAGGCCAGCAGGAGCTTCAGACGTACTGGCATGACCAAAAAGCTGCACTGGTTGAATTTCAACTTGGGCAAAAGGTGTGGGTTTTGGAGCCAGTGGCACCAAGGGCACTCCAGGACAGATGGAGTGGCCCTTACCCTATCCTAGAAAAGAAGAGTGAGGTCACCTACTTGGTTGACCTAGGCACAAGCAGGACACCCAAAAGGGTTATCCATGTGAACCGCCTTAACCTGAGCGACCCCTGACCTTGACTGGTAGGTCGCTCCCCCACCACACAGCTCCGTCTGTGTGCCCTGCTGCTGCCCCTGATTGTGCTCGTTTTTCCTTTCTGTGCCCCCTTGCTGCCCCTGATTGTGCTAGTTTTTTCCTTTCTGTGCCCCCCTTGCTGCCCCTGATTGTGCTCGTTCTTTCCTTTCTGTGCCCCCTTGCTGCCCCTCATTGTGCTCGTTTTTCCTTTATGTGCCCCCTTGCTGCCCCTCATTGTGCTAGTTTTTTTTCCTTTCTGTGCCCCCTTGATGCCCTGATTGTGCTCTGTTTTCCTTCTGTGCCTGTTTCCCGCCGCTGCGCCTGCGGCCCCGCCCCTCACTGCCCATTCACTGCCCCATTCCCTGCTCCTCCCTCCCACCTCCCCATTTATGGCGGCCGCTGCGTGGTGAAGAGAGCGACCCCTGACCTTGACTGGTAGGTCGCTCCCCCACCACACAGCTCCGTCTGTGTGCCCTGCTGCTGCCCCTGATTGTGCTCGTTTTTCCTTTCTGTGCCCCCTTGCTGCCCCTGATTGTGCTCGTTTTTCCTTTCTGTGCCCCCCTTGCTGCCCCTGATTGTGCTCGTTTTTTCCTTTCTGTGCCCCCTTGCTGCCCCTGATTGTGCTCGTTTTTCCTTTCTGTGCCCCCTTGCTGCCCCTGATTGTGCTTGCTTTTTCCTTTCTGTGCCCCCTTGCTGCCCCTGATTGTGCTCGTTTTTCCTTTCTGTGCCCCCTTGCTGCCCCTCATTGTGCTAGTTTTTCCTTTCTGTGCCCGCTTGCTGCCCCTGATTGTGCTTGTTTTTTTTTTCCTTTCTGTGCCCCCTTGCTGCCCCTCATTGTGCTCGTTTTTTTTCCTTTCTGTGCCCCCTTGATGCCCTGATTGTGCTCATTTTCCCTTCTGTGCCTGTTTCCCGCTGCTGCGCCCCTGCGGCCCCGCCCCCTCACTGCCCATTCGCTGCCCCATTCCCTGCTCCTCCCTCCCACCTCCCCATTTATGGCGGCCGCTGCGTGGTGAAGAGAGCGACCCCTGACCATGACTGGTAGGTCGCTCCCCCACCACACAGCTCCGTCTGTGTGCCCTGCTGCTGCCCCTGATTGTGCTCGCTTTTCCTTTCTGTGCCCCCTTGCTGCCCCTGATTGTGCTCGTTTTTTCCTTTCTGTGCCCCCTTGCTGCCCCTGATTGTGCTCGTTTTTTCCTTTCTGTGCCCCCTTGCTGCCCCTGATTGTGCTCGTTTTTCCTTTCTGTGCCCCCTTGCTGCCCCTGATTGTGCTCGTTTTTTCCTTTCTGTGCCTCCCTTGCTGCCCCTGATTGTGCTCGTTTTTCCTTTCTGTGCCCCCTTGCTGCCCCATCATTGTGCTAGTTTTTTCCTTTCTGTGCCCCCTTGCTGCCCCTGATTGTGCTCGTTTTTTTTCTTCCTTTCTGTGCCCCCTTGCTGCCCCTGATTGTGCTAGTTTTTTCCTTTCTGTGCCCCCTTGCTGCCCCTGATTGTGCTCGTTTTTTTTCCTTTCTGTGCCCCCTTGCTGCCCCTGATTGTGCTCGTTTTCCCTTCTGTGCCCCCTTGCTGCCCCTCATTGTGCTCGTTTTTTTTTTCCTTTCTGTGCCCCCTTGATGCCCTGATTGTGCCTCGTTTTCCCTTCTGTGCCTGTTTCCCGCCGCTGCGCCCTGCGGCCCCGCCCCCTCACTGCCCATTCGCTGCCCCATTCCCTGCTCCTCCCTCCCACCTCCCCATTTATGGCGGCCGCTGTGCGGCCGCGCAGCGGACGTGCGCAGCGGGCGCGCCGCTGGCGCGCCGAAGGCGTGCCTAAGGCAAGCCCGTCTGCGCCCGTCCGCGCCGTGACCGCGCCCAGCGCCAGACCCCCTGGTCCGGGCATCCCCCGCGCCCGCCACATCAACAGACGCCGATACGACGCCAGCACCCTCCACGCACTCAACCCCGGAAAAGATCACGCCTGCTACCAGGCCACCCCGAAGCGCACCCAAGGGCCCTTCACCTGCCGGAACTGCAGCTTCGCCAGCATCCGCCCCGCCAAACCACCGCCCAGGAAAGAACCCAACTACCTCAGATGCATCCTCCTCAACACCCGCTCCGCCCGCAAACACGCCATCGAACTCTGGGACCTTCTCGACTCAACCTCCCCAGACGTCGCATTCCTGACGGAGACCTGGCTGAATCCCGCTTCAGCCCCCGACATCGCCATTGCCATCCCGCACGGATACAAGATCACCCGCAGGGACCGCACCAATGGAGTCGGAGGAGGCATCGCCATCGTCCACAGGAACACCCTCAGAGTCTCAACCAACACCGACGACACCCTCAGCACCGCCGAACACATGCACTTCCAGATCCACACCGATCCCAACACCACCCTCAGAGGAACCCTCATCTACAGACCCCCGGACCCCGACCACAGTTCAGCGATTCCATCGCTGACTTCGTCAGCACACACGCCATCGCCTCCACGGACTACATCCTCCTCGGGGACCTGAACTTCCACCTCGAGAACAACAAGGACACCAACTCCACCACCCTGATCGACAACCTCACCACCCTCGGACTCAGACAGCTCGTGACTACACCCACCCACGCCGCCGGCCACACGCTCGACTCCATCTTTTCCGCAAGCCCACACGTCTCCTTCAACCACACCTCCGAACCCCACTGGACTGACCACCACTGCATCCACTTCACCTACAGGAAGCCCACCACGCACCACCGCACCGAACAAATGCCTCGCCGCTGCTGGAGCAGAGTCACGGAAGACCAGCTAACCACAACCCTCGCCCTGAGCCCACCCGCCGAACCCTCCGACACCGCCGCCCGCAACCTCAGACAGTGGATCGACGACTGCGCCAACACCCTCGCCCCGCTCAAGAATCCGCCCAACAGCCACACCAGCAAGAAAGCCACCTGGTTCACCGAAGACCTCCAGGCTGTGCGACTCACTGGCCACCTTCTTCCACCGCAAAATCGCCGACATCCACGACAGCTTCAACACCACGACCGCCCCGGCAACCACCGAGACCACTGCCCCCACAACCACCAACCGCCTGCTCTCCTGGACCAACATCAACGACGAGGACACCAGCGAGATCATGAACACCATCCACTCCGGTTCACCGCTAGACCCGTGCCCTCACCACATCTTCAACAAAGCCAGTACAGCCATCGCGCCCCATCTCCGGAAAATAATCAACATCTCCTTCGAGACAGCAACCTTCCCGGAAAGCTGGAAGCACGCCGAGATCACCGCCTTACTCAAGAAACCCAAGGCAGACCCCAAGGACCTCAAGAACTTCCGACCCATCTTCTGCTCCCGTTCCCCGCGAAGGTCACCGAGAAAATCGTCAACAAACAACTGACCCGCTACCTCGAGGAGAACAACATCCTGGACCCTTCCCAGTCCGGCTTCCGCAGCAACCACAGCACCGAAACCGCCCTCATCGCCGCCACCGATGACATCAGGACCCTGCTAGACAACGGAGAAACAGCAGCCCTCATCCTCCTGGACCTATCAGCCGCCTTCGACACGGTCTGCCACCACACACTACGAACACGCCTTCACGACGCCGGGATCCAAGAGAAGGCCCTGGACTGGACCACATCCTTCCTTTCCGGCAGAACACAAAGCGTCCGCCTCGCCCCCTTACGATCCAAGGCCACCAAGATCATCTGCGGCGTACCCCAAGGCTCCTCCCTCAGCCCAACGCTGTTCAACATCTACATGGCACCCTCGCCCACGTCGCCCGACAGCACAACCTCAACATCATCTCCTAC
The DNA here is from genome assembly GCA_963921515.1 of Calotriton arnoldi. NCBI lineage: Eukaryota > Metazoa > Chordata > Amphibia > Caudata > Salamandridae > Calotriton > Calotriton arnoldi. The sequence continues at coordinate 120,886 of CAWUFW010016762.1, read as the reverse complement.
GCCGACGACACCCAGCTGATCCTCTCCTCACCAAAGACCCTCACACCGCCAAAGCCCACCTCCACGAAGGAATGAAGGCCGTCGCCGAATGGATGAGGACCAGCCGCCTGAAGCTGAACTCGGACAAGACGGAGGTCCTCATCCTTGGTTCCAACCCTTCAGCCTGGGACGACTCCTGGTGGCCAACATCACTGGGAACAGCCCCGCCACCCACCGACCACGTACGCAACCTAGGGGTCATCCTCGACCCCACCCTCTCCATGACTAAGCAGGTCAACGCCGTTTCCTCATCCTGCTTCAACATCCTCCGAATGCTCCGCAGGATCTTCAAGTGGATCCCCACCGAAACAAGAAAAACAGTTACCCAGGCCCTCGTCACCAGCAGGCTGGACTACGGAAACGCCCTCTACGCAGGAACGACGGCTAAGCTCCTGAGACGGCTGCAACGCATCCAGAACGCCTCTGCACGTCTTATCCTCGACATCCCCCGACGCAGCCACATCACACCCCACCTGAGAGACCTGCACTGGCTCCCTGTCAACAAGAGGATAACCTTCAAGCTCCTCACCCACGCACACAAAGCACTCCACAACTCCGGACCAGCCTACCTCAACAGACGACTCAGCTTCTACACCCCCACCCGCCAGCTCCGCTTGACCAGCCTCGCCCTCGCCACAGTCCCCCGCATCCGGAAAACGACCGCCGGTGGCAGATCCTTCTCCCACCTCGCCGCCAAGACCTGGAACACCCTCCCCACCAACCTCCGACAGACCCAAGACCTACTGGCCTTCAGAAGACTCCTCAAGACCTGGCTCTTCGATCAGTAGCAGCACCACCCCCCTCTTCCCCCAGCGCCTTGAGACCCTCGCGGGTATGTAGTGCGCTTTATAAGTGACATGATTGATTGATTGATTGATTGAACCTCTACCATGACAAGGCTGACATCACCTTGCTGATGGTGACTGATGAGGATCAGGAGACAGAGAGTGAACCTCTCCCTGACCTCCTCTCATACAGCCCAAAAGATGGGTCAGTGGATTGAGTTGTCTTTTCAGACACCCTTTCTGTCCAACAGCAGACTGATTGCAAGCAAGTCTTGCAGCAGTATGCTAAGCTCTTTTCCTTGACCCCTGGTCAGACAAACTGGTGTATCCATGATGTGGACACTGGTGACAGTTCACCTGTCAAAAACAAAATCTATCGACAATCTGATCAAGTCAAGGAAAGCATCAGAGCTGAAGTCAGCAAGATGCTGGAGTTAGGGGTTATTGAACCCTCTGAGAGCCCCTGGGCCAGCCTAGTGGTTCTAGTCCCCAAACCTCATCCACAGGGTGGAAATAGATAAATGAGGTTCTGTGTGGACTATAGAGGGCTCAACTCTGTCACCAAGACAGATGCTCACCCTAACCTAAGAGCAGATGAGTTGATAGACAAATTGGGTGCAGCCAAATTTCTAAGTACCTTTGACTTAACTGCAGGGTACTGGCAAATTGGCATGACCCCAGGAGCAAAAGAAAAGACAGCATTCTCCACCCCTGATGGGCATTATCAGTTTACTGTTATGCCCTTTGGTTTAAAAAATGCCCCTGTCACCTTCCAGAGGTTGGTGAACCAAGTCCTTGCTGGATTGCAGTCCTTTAGTGCAGCTTATCTAGATGATATTGCTGTCTTTAGCTCCACCTGGCAGGATCACCTGATCCACCTTGGGAAGGTTTTAAATGCCCTGCAAACTGCAGGCCTAACTATCAAGGCATCCAAATGCCAGATAGGGCAGGGAACTGTGGTGTACTTGGGCCACCTTGTTGGTGGAGGCCAGGTACAACCCTTACAGCCCAAGATCCAGGCCATCCTGGACTGGGCAGCTCCAACAACCCAAACCAAACCCAAGTCAGGGCATTCCTTGGCTTGACTGGGTACTACAGGAGGTATGTGAGGGGATATGGGTCCATTGTGGCTCCCCTCACAGAACTCACCTCCAAGAAGATGCCCAAGAATGTAAACTGGACAGTTAGTTGTCAAAAGGATTTTGACACCCTGAAAGAGGCTATGTGCTCAGTACCAATTCTCAAAGCTCCAGACTATGCCAAGCGGTTAATTGTGCAGACTGATGCCTCTGAGCTTGGGATAGGAGCGATCCTATCCCAGACCAATGATGAAGGCCAAGACCAACCTGTTGCTTTTATAAGCAGAAGGCTTCTCCCCAGGGAGCAGTGTTGGAGTGCCATTGAGAGGGAGGCCTTTGCTGTGGTTTGGTCCCTGAAGAAGCTGAGACCATACTTGTTTGGTACTCACTTCCTAGTTCAAACTGATCACAGACCTATCAGATGGCCAATGCAGATGAAAGGTGAAAATCCTAAACTGTTGAGGTGGTCCATCTCCCTACAGGGAATGGACTTTGTAGTGGAACACAGACCTGGGACTGCCCATGCCAATGCAGATGGACTTTACAGGTTCTTCCACTTAGAAAATGAAGACTCTCTAGGGAAAGGTTAGTCTCATCCTCTTTCGTTTGGGGGGGTTGTGTGAGAAAGTGCCCTCTTTCTGCATGGTTGCCCCCACTTTTTGCTGAATTGCTGATGTGCTTTGACTGAGTGTGCCCTGGGCTCCTGCTAATCAGGTACCCATTCCTTATGTTCTTTCCCTAAAACTGCATTGAAGCCTAAACCCAATTGGCATCTCTGGCCACAGGTCAGCCCCTGGTAAATGGTACCACAGGTACCCAGGGCGCTGTGACCAGAGAAGGCCTCTAAGGGCTGCAGCACTTATTGTGCCACCCTTAGAGGCCCTGTACCCTTACACACACACACACACACTGCCTTTTCAGGCTGCGTGTTGTGGTGCAGAACAGAGTGAAGAGTCGACATGGCACACATCCCTGTGTGCCATGCCTACAACCCACTGCCCTGGCATAGATCAGTCACCCATCTAGCTGGGTGCACTATACCAGTGGTGAGGGTACAGGTGCATGAGCCCTGTACCCCTACAGTGTCTAAGTCCATTCTTAGACATTGTAAGTGCAGTGCTGCCATTAAGAGTACATGGTGCTGGGAGTTTGTCATTACGAACTCCACAGCACCATAATGGCTACACTGAAAACTGAGAAGTTTGGTATCAAACTTCTCAGCACATTAAACCCACACTGATGCCAGTGTGGGATTTAATGAAAAATGCACACAGAGGGCATCTTAGAGATGCCCCCTGAAAACTAACCCACCTCTAGTGTCCAGGCTGAGTGACTGCTTTCAGCTGCCACCACCAGACATGTTTCTGGACCCCTGGGTAGAGAGCCTGCTGCTCTCTGGGGCCTGAAACAATGCACATCCTGGGATGAGGTGCCAAGCCTCCTCCCACAGGATGGGCAGGGTTCATGAAGGGGAAGCTTCAAAGGCTTGCCACCTTTGTGAGCTTCCCCAGGCCACTTGCTGCTCTCAGCAACTGGTCCCCACTGGTTCTGACCCCCACTTTGGGCGGGAGAACCAGCGGGAAAAACAAGTGAGGAAGAGAGGTGTGCCCACCTCTGCAAACTCCACCCCTCAGGTGGGGGAGGCGAGGTGAAGCACAACTCTTAGTCCATGCCATCTTGAAGATGGGGGACTCAGCCAACCTGGGACAGGCTCATGCCCCCCTCCCACTGGAGGATGGCATAATAGGGGGTGTATCCACCCCAGGGAAGGGACCCATTGGTCCCTGCCTTTTACCTACCTGTAACACCCCTAAATCTAGTATTTAGGGGCACCCCTGAACCTTGCTTCCTCAGACAAGAACCTGCAACAAGAAAAGAAGAAGAAGGACTGAACAGCCGTGCCAAAGTTAACAAGAGGAAGACGCCCACTGACTTGGCCCCAGCCCTACCGGCCTGTCTCTACCTCGAACCTGCTCCTGCGAAATCCCGGTGTGTCCTGCAGCCAGCAGCCTCGAAAACCCCGGAGGACCTGCCTGCCTTCATGCACAAAGACTTTGTCTCCCGTGAACACCGGATTTGTTCATCTGCAACCTCTGGCTCCGGCCGGACTCCGCGGATCCGCCCCACTCTGCACCCGCCGTCCACGGCCCAAGCTCGAGTGGGCAAACACCATGAGGATGTCACCCTGGCGATCCTGACCCGAGATCCGGCGACCCCTGACCTGCCTCAAGCCTCCAGCCGACGCCTGCAGCCTAAATCCAGAAGGCCCCCCTAACCGCGACCAGGAGCTGGTAAGAAGATCCGACCCCGAAAGGCACCCCTGCACCCGACGCCCCACGGCCTTGTGTGCCCAAACCGACGGTGCCTAATCAACCCCTACCTTCTTAACTTACCTCTCGAAGTGGTGGTCTCACCCAGAAGACCTTCGTCCCCAAGCCTGCAGTGTCTTTCCAAACCGGATGTTCTCCATTGAAAACAACAGGGCGTCCGACGTCGAAACAGCACTCTGCACCAGGCTGCCCTAGTGCCGCTGAGGGTGCACCTTTGGGGCTACTTTGTTTCCCCATTTGCCTTGAGTTAAAGTCCAGGAGCTTTGCTCCCACAACCTAGTGGCCTGCTTGCCAGCAGCCACCAACCGGATGCCCCCTATCCCCCGTTGGATAACATTGGGCCTCAGCACTCTGCACCCGGCCGCCCTAGTGCCGCTGAGGGTGTAACAAGAGTGCATCCTTGACCCTGGGGGACCCCTGAGTCTACCCCCAGAACCTCAACTCCCACTACCAAATACTTACCTCAAAACCGATAACACTATTTTCCTCCAAAGGATAACATTGACTGTTTTTCTGTGAAAGGTTTCTAAGTGTGGAGTTTGAGAAACTAAAGAAATTCTTTAAAATTGCATAATCTAACAAAAACGATTTTGCTTACCTTTTTTCAGGAAATGTCCCAGAGTAGTATCCAGGTATACTACTCTGAGTAAGCCTGGTAATCTCAAAAGTTACTTACCTGCTATTTTACTGAAAAGCCTATTCAAGTCTATGTACTGTATTTACTAAGTATTGCATTTCTCTGCATCCATCCTGTAAATCAAATCAAAGTGCATATCCAAATATCATTCAAACTGTATTTCAATTGCATTACTACTGTAAAGTACTTATTGCTTACCTGTGCCAGGCTTGCTTGGCTCTAGAAAATAAAATACCTAAAAGAATATTTTTTATACAAAAACAATTGGTCTGAAGTTCAGTCTTTGAGTGTGTGAATTCATTTGCTGACTGAGTGTGTCCTCTGATACTGCCTTACTGCTCGACCACACTACCACAAATAGAGAGTAAGGTTCCGTCTAACTTTACCGCTGGCTACCTTTGGGGTTCCACTGGACTCTGTGCACACTATACCTCACTTTGGTATAGTATATACAGAGCCAGCTTCCTACAGTAGGTGCTCCTGTCAAGCGGGACAACAAGCACGCATATGGAGCACAATTAAAGAATTCTTCGTGAAACTGGCCAAAGCACCCCATAGAAGCACAAATAAAACATTGAGTGCAGACACAAATATGTAACCACCTTACATATCTAACAGAAGAAAATAAACAGATAAATGAAAAAAAGACAACACAGCCATCAATATTACTTTATGAGGCAATATCTGTGTACCACCTGGGACCGAACGGCGACAGCACAACTAAGGATATCTGATCCAGAAGAGGCCCCTTCAACACAAGACAGACATATTACAGAGTGGCAGCAAAAAACCACCCGATAAGATGAAAAGCTGGCGTACTTGTAAGATGGATCATGGAGAAACATTGGGGCATATTTACAAGCCCCTATCGCCAGCACAATGTCAATTTTACTGACGTTGTGGTGGCGATAGGGGCTTCGCCGTCTTTACAAGGCAGTGTTAAGCCACTTAACATGGCTTAATGCTGCCTTATAAATAAGGCTCCATTTCACGCTATACTTAGCTTGAAAGGGGCGGGCAATAGGTGCTGTGGTGGGCGTTCCACCAAAACACCCATTGATTTTGACACTGCCCCATATTTACAAGTGTGGCATAAATATGGGGCTGTGCCAAAATTAAGACCAGGGAAAACCTAGGAGTATATTTACAAGAATTGCCGCTAAGCAGTTTTGACTTTGCTTAGCGGCAATTTTTTTACCGCTGTCTATCACCGAAATCTATTGGCATGTTTGCGACATATTCACAATACGTCGTTACATGGCATTAGGATCAGCTAGCAGCAGCGAAAGCTGCAGCTAACTCTAGCGTCATGGCGATAAAAATCTTGACGCAAGTGTGAAAAAAGTGACAGATAGCCCATTAGCAGCAAAAAAATACACATTAGTCAACCCAACGTCACTTTTCAGCCTTTAGAGGCACAAAGAGCTGACAAATACACCTCTAAGGAAAAAAAGAAAATAAAAATACCGGAATGCAGAAAGGAGCAGCCAGGACCAAGTTCAGCGCAGGTCAACAACATCCCCAAAATCCCCCAACAGCCAGGATGGCCAGCCAGAGTCCCAGGGGGAAGAGGAAATGCAGAATCAGGGCCTTGTGTATGAAAAGTGGTGCATCACTGGGGAAAAACAGTGATGCAGCACTTTTTATTGCACCATCCTTGCGACACCTTGATGGCTGATGCCTGGAAGCGAGGACAGTCCCTGGGACCTGGAGGCTTTGCTGGGCCTGCATCTGAGACCCAGAGTGGGAGGCGCAGGTGCTGTGGAGTTACTGCAGCCTGACGGTGGAGGCGGGCCGCATCGGGCCCGAGCCTGCGGGCCACGGCGGTATACATTGAGGCATCGGCGATCGCCCTTACTGGGTGGCGAAGTCTGGCAGGCCGCATAGAGACACATTTCTGACCTGTGCCCCTTGGAGCTGTGATCGGTAGAGGCGCTCCTGCACACCGACGCGGGGAGGTCTGCATTACATAACACTCGCCACCAATACACCTGGGTGCACGGAAGAGATTGACAATGGTTGTCTGCGCCTCTCTGCATCACAGGCTGGAAGAGGTGGCACTGGTCGGACACTGTGAAGGTTGAGGGCCGTGAGCTGCGCCGAACTTGTGTGGAGTGAGCCTGCAACTTCGCGTCTAAGAGGGCCCTGTTGCATCACCTGCATCGGGAGGTTCCCTAGAGGACTCAGCAGCGACTGCTGTACCCAGGCTTGTGAAATCCAGCCTGGCAGAGGCTCCTGCTGGCTGAGTCACAGATTCGGAGAGAGCGTGGCAGATTGAGCCCCGGTGTCGATGTCCTGGTGAGGAGAAGGTGGGATGGGGAGTGGAGGAGGCCTGGGGGTCCTTTCGGGCCCAGGTCTTGTGCCTGTGGGTGGCACACACCATGCCCTGAGCAATCCCTGAGCTGCGGAGGATCCACATCACTGAGGACACCACACTAGACTGGTGGGGGACTCCACTAACTGGCTCAAGTCGCTGATAATGGCCGTTGGTGGCAGCGGGTGCTAGGGGCACAGGGGTCAGTTCGGGCCCAGGCCCTTGGGCATGCAACTCGATCCGCTGTTACTCACTGGCGCACTGGGGAACACGGAATCTGGTCACCACTGTTAGATTGGAGGAGGCTACAGAGTGGTGCTGCCTTTCCTCACCCCCTGTTAGTGTGCTTTTGGGTGTACAGGGGACTGTCCCTTAATGGACTTGCTCCTTCCACATTGCAGCACCGTCTGGGAGCCCTTTCTGCTGTTCCCATCTGCTGCTGCTGGTTCCTTTGACCCAGAGGTCAGGGGTTTGAGGCCCTCTTCCTTCCGCAGGTTCCTGTCTGCACATCATCCCTGGTGGTCCAGTGGTAGAGCGTCACTGCTCTGCTGCTTGACTGCTCTCCTGTCCCTCTTGTCTGCTGCTTCTGTACCTCTTTCAGCTCTTCTCCATTGCTTTTCTGTCTCTGCCTTTGTATTTTTTTATTTGCTTATTTTGGCTTTGTTTTTCCTGTTCCCTTTTCCCTGTCCTCTCCCTCGTTGCTGCTGTGATCCCCCGTGGACCCGCCCCCTCTAGTGTCCTTTCCCGATCCTGTGTTTCCCACCTTCCAGCTGTCCAGCCCCTATCACAGCCCTACTGAATGGCAGCGGGTGTGTCACTAGCGCGGCACTGGCGCACCAAAGGCAAGCCCATCTGCATCTGTCCATGCCTGGAGCGCCCCCAGCACCAGGGACCATGTCTCTCAGACACTCCACTGCTACGACGCCAGCACCCTCCTCGCCTGCAACCCTGGATGCCACACCGCCTGCCATCTAGCATCACTGAAGACTACCCTTGGACCCTTTGACTGCCGAAACTGCAACCGCACCTTCTGCCATGCCAACACAGCAGCTTCTCTCACCGCCCAGCCGACCAACAGCACAGCAGACCGGCTCAACTGCATCCTCCTCCACCACATAAATCTGGGACCTCCATGATGGCACCTCTCCAGACATCAGCTTCTTCGTGGAAACCCGGAACAACCCCTGCTCCAGACTGGACATCGCCATCACCATCCCCGTCGGCTGCAAAATCACCCGCAAGAACCGCCTGACCGCCCAGGAGGAGGCATCACCATCGTCCACAAAAGCACACTCTGACTGACCACGTACTTTAATGACTCAACAGCAACCATGGAATACCTCCACTTCCAGATCTGGACCAACCCCAACACCAGCCTCCATGCACCCTCATCTACAGGCCCCCCGGCTACTGGCCCCCCTTCACCGATGCCATCATAGACCTCATTGCACCCCAGGCTCTTACTTCCACCAACTACATCCTAATCAGAGACCTCAACTTCCACCTGGACAACCCCAGTGACCAGAACACCACCACCCTCCTGGAGAACCTCACCAACATCGGACTCAAGCAGCTAGTCACTGCACAGAGCCACATAGCCGGACACATGCTCAACCCCGTCTTCTCCACCAGCGGGAACTTCAACGACAGCCACACCACTGAACTTTCCTGGACCAACCATTATTGCGTACATCTCACCTTCACCACGCCCACTGTATACCACCACCATCATCGCCCCCCCTCGCAGCTAGATCAAGGACACCTAAGAACTTCTCGTCAATTCCCTCAGCACCATCACTCCGCCAACGCCCACTGAAGCCAACACTGCAGTTCGCAACCTCCACCAATGGATCTTCAACTGCCCGACACCCTGGCACCCCTCAAGAAAAGACCAGGCAAACAACACTCCAAGAATGTCAGCTGGTTAACTCCCACCCTCCACGAGTCCAGATGCACCTGCAGACGTCTCAATAAGAAAGGGTGGCACAACAAAACCCCAGACACTCACACAACCTTATAATCTGCCATCAACGCACACCACCTCCTCCTGAAAACCACTAAGAAAATGGCCCTCCAACACTGAATCTACACCAACGCACACAACAGCAAGGAACTCTTCGCCATTGTCAAGGAGTATGCCAGGCCCAACAGCGAGACCACAAACGTTCCCCCCTCCCAAGACCTTTGCAACAAACTCGGCACCTTCTTCCACCACAAGATTAGGAAGATCTCTGACAGCTTCGACACCCCAGATCCGGCCACCACGCCCATCACCATTGTACACAACCAAGCCACACCCCAACAACCATGCTCTGCTGGACCCCGCTCACAACAGAGTACACGCTCAAGACCATGAAGAGTATCCACTCAGGTTCCCAGATGGTTCCCTGCCCATACCACATCTTCCACAGAGCAGCCGCTGCCATTGCCCACCAGCTTTGCCGCACCATCAACTGCTCCATCGAAACAGCCACCTTCCCCGATGACTGGAAACATGCCAAGATCAACCCTGTGCCAAAGAAGCCAACCTCTAACCTGACAGACCTTAAGAACTTCAGAAAGATCTTACTTCAGCCAAGGTCATAGAGAAGGCCATCAACGCCCAACTCTCTGACTTCATCGAAGTGAACCACGTCCTGGACACCTCCCAATCTGGCTTTCGAAGCAACCACAGCACAGAGACTGCACTCCTTGCCGCCACAGACAACATCTGCTCCCTACTCGACCAATCAGCCCTCATACTACTAGACCTCTCGGCCTCCTTCAACACCGTCTCCCACCGCACCCTAATCACAAAACTCTATGATGCTGACGTCCACGAGAATTATACAACAATGGGGTAACCCGAAGTACCACTGGACCCGAGTAAAGTACAGTACAGCAAAAAAATGGTCACAGTGGAATAAATTTTACACGAAAAGAAATTAGAGCATCACCATTGTAGGAGAGTAGGATCTGCTTCTTATAGTAACCCCCACTTTTTGCTGATGTTTCACTGTTTTTTGACTTAGTCAGACTGAGGTCCTGCTAATCAGGACCCCAGTCTATCTGCTTTCTACTCTAAATTGATTGCAGGTACTTTAGGTACCCTCCAGATTGGATTCTGGGGTACCCTTATAAGTCCCTAGTATATGGTATACTATATACCCAGGGCATAGGTACCCGAGAGGCCTACCAGAGGCTGCAGCATGTATTGTGCCACCCCTGGGAAGCCTTTTAAAATGACACAACAGGTCTGCTACAGCAGCCTGTGTAAGGTGGTATATGCACTCCTTACTGAGATATAGGTTCCCTATATCTCTCCATATCACTGCACATGTAAACCTATCAGTCACCCCTATGGCAGGCCTTAACAATCCTGAAGGCAGGGTGCTGGGTTTCGTGTGAGAGGGTGCCCATGCATGAGCAGAGCCCCTCTGCAGCTTTCGGAATCTTCATTCCGGGTTGTTTGTGATGCAGCCAGACCATATACTCTTAAGTGCATTATGACCTCGCGGTAAATGCTAACTTGAGAATGGCTGCATGGAAACATGTTGTGTTTGGTGTCAAACACCTTGGAAGCATTCCTCCACCCCATGATTCCACCCTACTAGAGGGAGAAACATGGCACCACCGGTACACCGGGTACCAGCTTAACAGAACCCTGGCATCACAAAATGGATGCTGCAGCCACAGACACGAGTATGCCCTCCTGCTGCTGGACGAAACTCCGGCAGGGGAGGCCTGGACAATAGGTTTCCTGTTACAGGGAGGTGGCAATGGCTGGCCACTGTCCAAGTAGGGACCCTTCTTCCTAAGTCAGAGTGAGAGGGCTACCCTCTTTAATACCCTGCTCAACCCTGTGGTAACGTAGCACGAGCAGGTAGGCTTATCTCAGAGGCAGGGTGTGAAGCATTTATGACCATACACAGTAACACAGTGAGGAACACTACAAAGGGACACCACACAAGTAGTTATAAAAAAATAAGTATCTTTATATAAAGGCAGATTTATCACAAGACCAATAACTGTAAAAGCCACAATACTGTCAACAATAGGATAGCTGTTGAAGGGCTGTCAAAAATAGTTCAAAGGTTGAAAAAATAAGGTTCAAGTTCAAAGCAGTGGTCTCTGCGACCCTTTCTCTCACAAAGTACCTGGGTTTAGTAGCAAAACCAACAAAATGTCGCAAATAAGCTGTAGCGATGATTCTCGGCACGCGAGGCCGGCGATGCGATGAAATCCTTGCCGCAAGGGAGGATGATGCGCCGATCTGCGGGATGCGTGCGGAGACGATGCGACAAACTTCTGCACGCTGGACCCCCGATGCGATGACTTTCTTGCCGCGTGGGAGAAGTCGATGCGGCGATCCTGTAGCGCTGTGCGATCGTGTTGCGATGCGAAGACAAGACGCTCCGCGAGGGAGCGACGAAATTCGGTGCGATGCGATCAAAGTGGCGGACGCACGGCGTCCGCAATGCGATGTCTCGAAGCGATGATTTCTTTAGGGGTTGCAAGTGCGCGGCGACAGCAGCGCAATGATTTTCCCAGCACGTCTCGGCTGCAGCGGCTCGCAAAGGGGCGTCAGCGATGGTCTCGTGTTGCGAGCCCTCGGCGGCAGCAGCGCAATGATTTTCCCAGCGCTCTCGACTGCAGCGGCTCGCAAAGATGCGTTAGCGTCGATTTCCAACACTTTCTTCTCTGATGCAAACTAGAGGCCCTGGAACTCACAGGAGCCTCATCAGCAGATAGCAATCCTCGCAGGGAGGAAGCAGGAGGTTGGTGGTGGAGTCTGATGTGCCTGAGTCTCCAGCAGGAGGCTAGCTCTTTTCCTAGCCCTTGGGTGATTGCTGTAACAAAAATAAAAGTTCTCTCAAAAGTTCCTTTTCCTCTTCTTCAAGGTCCAGTGGTCACTGCTGCAGGCCAGTGCAAGAAACAACACACCAGCACAGGAACAGTCACTTCCTGCAGATTCCTACAGTGGCACGGACAGAGTTTCCTCTCCAGATCCAAAAGCAATACAAAAAATGTAGGGGTTTGAGCACAGATATTTATACCCCAAAAGTCTTTGTTCTTAGAAGCTACCAGTCACTGAACCTAGCCAGAACCAGTTCTGCTCAGGCCTGGAGCACTTTGTTTACCAGGCTGCATCCTTCCTTTCAGAAAGAGGGGGTCTGCTAGCAGACACACAGTGGGAGGTAGAGCCAGCATTCACCTTGCCAGGCACAGCCCTATTCAGGTCAAGGAGCCACCCCTCCCCACACTCTAAATGCAGATCTCTCTATTCAACCCAGGTCTGACTCAGCCTGCCCTGCCCCTCTAAAACCAGACAGCCAATACACATAACAGCAGAGCACACTGGAAGGCTTAGGCAAGAAAATACCTACTTTCTAAAAGTGGTATTTTCAAACACAGAATATAAAAATAAACTTCACTAAAAGATGTATTTTAATATTCTGAGCTCAGGCATACTAAATTCGTTTTTCTACCATGTCCCTGGGGTCAGTTAGGACTATAGAATGTAATAGTCAAACTGCCCATTCTAGCCTATGAGGAACAGGTAGCCTTACAGTAGTGAAAAACAAAATGGGGTGTAATTCACTACCAGGACATGCTACATACACCAAGGCATGTCCTACCTTACACATACAATGCACCCTACCATAGGGGTGACTTACAGGCTGCCAAGTGAAGGTTCAGGGGCTGGGAAGTGAGTGCACTTCACAGCCAAGATGGCAGTTCTGGACTGCACACAGACACTGCAGTGGCAGGTCTGAGACACACTTTACAAGCTGCTTCTGTGGGTGGCACACATCAGTGCTGCAGGCCCACCAGCAGCATTTGGTTTACCAGCCCTGGGCACACATAGGCCACACTACTAGGGACTAACAGGTAAACCAAATAAGCCAATCAGGGATATACCAATTCACATAGACATATTTACACAGGGAGCATTCGCGCTGTTACACTGAATGGCAGTGGCACAGCGCCCAGAGCATCTAACACCAGTAAAACAGAGGAGACAACAGCGAAAAATGGAAGGGAGACCCACGCCAATGGTGCCAGGTCTAACACACGTCCCCTCCAGCTGAAATGTGGGGAGAACTACCCATCCCCTTGGAAGTTCTCATCGCTAAGGCGGAAAAATCTGGACAGACCATCAGCATTGGCGTGTTCTGTACCAGGGCGATTGTTCCACCGTGAAGTCCATACCCTGTAGGGAAATGGACTACCTCAACAACTTGGGATTCTCACCCCTCATCTGCATCAACCATCTGAGGGGCCTGTGGTCTGTCTGAACTTGGAAGTGAGTCCCAAACAGGTATGGTCTCAGCTTCTTCAGTGCCCAGACCACAGCAAATGCCTCACGCTCAATTGCACTCCACCTCTGTTCCCGTGGAAGTAACCTTCTACTGATGAAGGCTACAGGTTGGTCTAGTCCCTCCTCATTTATCTGTGACAGAACGGCCCCCACCCCATGCTTTGAAGCGTCTGTCTGGACAACAAATTCCTTAGCAAAATTGGGCGCCTGGAGTACGGGTGCTGTACACATAGCAGTTTTGAGGGCATCAAAGGCTTTCTGACAGGTGTCAGTCCAGTTCACAATCTTTGGCCGCTTCTTGGAAGTCAGCTCAGTCAAGGGTGCAACAATGTTGCCATACCCCTTGACAAACCTCCTGTAATAACCCGTGAGTCCTAAGAAGGCCCTCACCTGGGTCTGGGTCCTTGGGGGCTCCCAAGCCAGGATGGTTTCAATCTTGGGCTGCATGGGCGCCACCTGGCCGCTCCCCACCTGGTGTCCCAAGTACACCACAGAACCCTGCCCAATCTGGCACTTACTGGCCTTGATTGTGAGGCCTGCTCTGCGCAGCGCCATCAACACTTCCCAGAGGTGGCGCAAGTGGTCCTCCCAGGAGGAACTAAACACTGCAATGTCATCCAGGTAGGCGGCACTGAAAGCCTCCAGCCCAACCAACACCTGGTTGACCAATCTCTGAAAGGTGGCAGGGGCATTCTTCATCCCAAAGGGCATCACACGGAACTGGTAGTGCCCATCTGGTGTGGAGAATGCTGACCTCTCCTTTGCCCCATCAGTTAAGGCGAACTGCAAGTACCCAGACGTCAGATCAAACGTGCTGAGGTACCGGGCAGCCCCTAACCGGTCTATGAGCTCATCAGCTCTGGGGATGGGGTGCGCGTCGGTCTTGGTGACCGAATTGAGACCTCGGTAGTCCACACAGAACCTAAGTCAGGAGTGGCACCAGGCGTCGCAGCTTTTGGTACCAAGACCACGGGGCTGGACCAGGGGCTGCTAGAGGACTCAACCACCCCTAGGGCGAACATTTTGGAGACCTCCTCCTTAATGCAAGCCCTGACCCTGTCAGTCACCCTGTAAGCCTTGTGCTTGACAGGAGAACTGTCCCCGGTATCCACCTCATGGATGCACCAATCAGTGACACCAGGTACCAGGGAGAACAAATCAGAAAATTGCCCCAACAGGTGGTGACAATCTCTCTGCTGCTCAGGGGTCAGTGTGGTGGAGAGGATCACACCCTCCACTGACCCATCCTTCTCTTCTGCACACAGGAGGTCAGGGAGAGGCTCACTCTCCTCCTCAACCCCATCATCTGTGGCAAGAAGCATGCCCACTTCAGACCTCTCAAAGTGGGGCTTTAGGCGGTTCACATGCAGGACCCGCAAGGGGTTCCTGGGAGACTGAAAGTCCACCAAGTAGGTAACTGGACTTTGCGCTCCACCACCTCAAATGGACCGGTCCACTTATCTTGGAGCACACAAGGCTCCACTGGGGCCAGTACCCAAACCTTCTGACCAGGTTGAAATTCGACCAGAGTGGCATTCTGGTCGTGCCAACGTTTCATTTCTTCCTGGCTGGCTTCCAGATTTGCCTCAGCAATCTTTCTGAAACGCCGAGTCTCGTTCCTGAAGGCCAACATGTAGCTAAATACATCTTGGGGAGGTTTCCTGGGATATTGCTCCCAGCCTTCCTTGACCAGACTCAGAGGTCCTCTAACCGGGTGGCCATAGAGGAGTTCAAAGGGACTGAACCCTAAGGACTTCTGTGGCACCTCACGGTAGGCAAACAACAGGCATGGCAAGAGGACGTCCCACTTACGCCTCAGGGGCTCTTCTATGCCCTTGATCATGCCTCTTCAAGGTCCGGTTGAACCTTTCAACCAGACCATTACCTTGGGGGTGGTAAGGAGTGGTGAACTTATACGTTACCCCACACTCCTTCCACAGAGACTTCATGTACTGGGAGATGAAGTTGGTCCCCCTGTCAGACACCACCTCTCTGGGGAATCCCACACGGGAGAAAATCCCCATCAGTGCACGTCCCACCACGGGGGCCGTCACTGTCCTGAGCGGGATGGCTTCAGGGTACCGGGTGGCATGGTCCACCAAGACCAGGATGAACCTGTTGCCCATGGCTGTCTTGGGGTCCAGAGGCCCCACAATGTCAATGCCTACTCGCTCGAATGGGGTACTCACAACTGGAAAGGGCTGGAGTGGGGCCTTGATCTTCCCCCCACTCTTCCCACTTGCCTGGCAAGTCTCACAGGTCCTGCAATGAGTGTCTGAACTCTTGTGCATCTGGGGCCAATAAAAGTGGGCGGCCAGCCTCTCAAAGGTCTTGGTCTGCCCCAGATGTCCTGCCAATGGAATGTCATGAGCCAACCCCAGTAGGAAGGATCTGAAGCACTCGGGTACCACCAGCACACGGGCTGACCCTGGCTCAGCAACCTTAGGCTCGCTATACAGGAGACTGTTCTCCCAATAAATCAGATGTGAACCAGACATGTCACCTTCTGCCTGGGCTGCAGCCTGTCGCCGCATACCCTCAAGAGAGGGGCAAACTCTCTGCTGCTCACAAAATTCCTCCCTGGTGGGTCCCCCTTCCTGCTGCCAATGGGTCAGCTCAGGCAGGTCCCCCAGTTCGGTGATCTGCTCCCCGGTAGGCTCCAGGGCATCCCCTTCAGGGTCTGCTCCTTCCTGGGCTGTGGGAACCAAGGGGGCCGGCTTCCCGCGCCCCCTGCCCCTTCTCTCTAAGGCAGGGATCTGGGCCATACTCTCAGGCTCCAGATCCTTCTCAACACCCTCCTTGGCTGCCATGGACCGAGTGGTAGCACACGCCCACTCAGGCAGACCCAACATCTCTAAGTGAGCCTTCCTCTCCACCGTAGCCCACGGGGAGTCCTCTAAATCATTGCCCAGCAGACAATCTACAGGCATGGCGGGCCTCACAGCTACCTGAAGAGTTCCTGAGACCCCCCCACTCAAAGGGAACCTGAGCCACCTCACATTGGCTCTCTGAGTTGTCTGCGGACACTACTGGGTAGAATGCATGGGGGACAACCTGCTCTTTGGACACCAACCGGGAGCTGACAGCAGTTACACTGGCCCCTGTGTCTCTTAGAGCCTCCACCCTATGGCCATTGATGGTCACCCACTGCCTGTATTTTTAGTGTTAGCAGGCAGTGCAGGCTTGGGGACCATCTCAAAGTCCCCTAATGAGACAAGGGTCAACTCTACGGGATCCCACCCCTCTTGGGCACCCATCTCCTCCTCTCCCAGGGCTACACTAGCAATCTGGCGGGGTGGTGCACAGGGTGGTGCACTGGCCCCCTTTGGGGGCACTGGGGATCAAAATATCTGTGGCCCACTTGACCACAGTTGTAACAAGTGGGGGCCCCCTGGGAACAGGCCTACCTGTTGGGGGCCCTGTCCTCCTTTCTTGGGGGGCTGGGACACCACTGCTTGGTTCCCTGGGGATTACTTTGGGGCCCTCGGTGGAACTCCCTCTGTTGACCCTTGTCCCCCCCACTCCTCTGCTGGGGACCCTGCCCACCTTTGGCGAAGTCTCCCACTGGACCCTTGCGGACCCGGGTGCTCACCCAGCGGTCCGCCTCCTCAGCAAGCTTTCTAGGGTTAGTCAGCTTGCAATCAATTAGGTGCTGGCGTAGCTCAGGAAAACAATTACTAGATAAATGCTCCCATGCAATCAAATCATAAAACTGCGCAAAAGTTTCTACTTTGCTACCTTTTACCCAGCGTTCCATGGCTCTGCAAAAAAAAGACACATATTCAACCCACGTGGTACCCTCTAGCTTCTTGCAGACCCTAAACCTCTGCCTATACATCTCAGGGGTCAAACCATAGCGGGTCATCAACGCTTCCTTCATGTGGGCATAAACCATCTTACTTTCTGGGGGCAGGTCCAACAAGGTATCCCTCCCCTCACTCACAAAGCGTCCCCACAACCCCGCTCCCCAATCCTTCTCAGGGACCCGGTGGGACACAATGGCTAATTCATAAGCGGCAAACCATTGCCCAATATCTTCACTTTTGTGGAAATCCTTAATAACCTCCTTGGGTATATACACCCTACTCTCAGGGTGCACTACAGGTACGCTGCCACCAGAGGGGGAGATTTCCATACTCTTAGCTTTAATCTCCAACTCCCTCAATACTCTCTCATGCTCAAGCTTCATTCTCATAATCTCAATTTCTAACTTCTTGTTCTCTAGGTCCCGGTGACCATCCATTTTAAGCTTAGCCATCTCCATATTATGCCGCCTATCTCTCTCCCTGTCCTCCAGCTCTTCTGGGGACAGACCCTTAGCGGACACACTAGAGCCCGGGTTGGAAAGGGCTTGATCTCCTACTAAGTCTACTACATCGCCCTGCTGCTCTCCTGCATTCTCTCCCACCTCCACAAGCTCTCCTATATCCTTAGGGGCATCCCTGGCTTCTAGCCAGGCCTTCAGCGCCTTGTAATACTCCTCCCTTCTAGTGAGACCTGTGATAGGGACTGTGAATTGCTTGCAAAAATATTTGAGCTGCTTGGCATTGTAGGTTTCTATTTTCTCTTCTTCCCAGGAGAGATCCTCTGAGGCATTGGATCTGGGCTTGCCCATTGTAGAAATAACTGGCAATATCAATAAAGGACAGAAGAAAACTTCTCAAAAAATGTAAGCGGGTGAAAAATCACCGGCAATATCAATCACAATATAGGATCCAAAAACCCTCAGAAATGTGTGCAGGTGAAAAATCACCGGCAATATCAATTACAATATGGGATCCAAAAACTTCTCAAAAAAATGTGCGCGGGTGAAAAATCACCGGCAATATCAATTACAATATGGGATCCAAAAACTCTCAAAAATGTGTGCGGGTGAAAAATCACCGGCAATATCAATTACAATATAGGATCCAAAAAAAACTCTCAAAAAATGTATGCGGTACGTTATGGTCTGCACTCACTAGTAGTGTACACTATAATTACTGTATGCGATCATAAATGCAAGTCCAGATCCTCACCGCTGACCACCAATGTTAGAAATGGGGGTCTCTAGTTGGCAATGGCTGGCCACTGTCCAAGTAGGGACCCTTCTTCCTAAGTCAGAGTGAGAGGGCTACCCACTTTAATACCCCTGCTCAACCATGTGGTAACGTAGCACGAGCAGGTAGGCTTATCTCAGAGGCAGGGTGTGAAGCATTTATGACCATACACAGTAACACAGTGAGGAACACTACAAAGGGACACCACACAAGTAGTTATAAAAAATAAGTATCTTTATATAAAGGCAGATTTATCACAAGACCAATAACTGTAAAAGCCACAATACTGTCAAAAATAGGATAGCTGTTGAAGGGCTGTCAAAAATAGTTCAAAGGTTGCAAAAATAAGGTTCAAGTTCAAAGCAGTGGTCTCTGCGACCCTTTCTCTCACAAAGTACCTGGGTTTAGTAGCAAAACCAACAAAATGTCGCAAATAAGCTGTAGCGATGATTCTCGGCACGCGAGGCCGGCGATGCGATGAAATCCTTGCCGCAAGGGAGGATGATGCGCTGATCTGCGGGATGCGTGCGGAGACGATGCGACAAACTTCTGCACGCTGGACCGCCGATGCGATGACTTTCTTGCCACGTGGGAGAAGTCGATGCGGCGATCCTGTTGCGCTGTGCAATCGTGTTGCGATGCGAAGACAAGACGCTCTGCGAGGGAACGACGAAATTCGGTGCGATGCGATCAAAGTGGCGGACGCACGGCGTCCGCAATGCGATGTCTCGAAGCGATGATTTCTTTAGGGGTTGCGAGTGCGCGGCGACAGCAGCGCGATGATTTTCCCAGCGCGTCTCGGCTGCAGCGGCTCGCAAAGGGGCGTCAGCGATGGTCTCGTGTTGCGAGCCCTCGGCGGCAGCATCGCGATGATTTTCCCAGCGCTCTCGACTGCAGCGGCTCGCAAAGCTGCGTTAGCGTCGATTTCCAACACTTTCTTCTCTGATGCAAACTAGAGGCCCTGGAACTCACAGGAGCCTCATCAGCAGATAGCAATCCTCGCAGGGAGGAAGCAGGAGGTTGGTGGTGGAGTCTGATGTGCCTGAGACTCCAGCAGGAGGCTAGCTCTTTTCCTAGCCCTTGGGTGATTGCTGTAACAAAAATAAAAGTTCTCTCAAAAGTTCCTTTTCCTCTTCTTCAAGGTCCAGTGGTCACTGCTGCAGGCCAGTGCAAGAAACAACACACCAGCACAGGGACAGTCACTTCCTGCAGATTCCTCCAGTGGCACGGACAGAGTTTCCTCTCCAGATCCAAAAGCAATACAAAAAATGTAGGGGTTTGAGCACAGATATTTATACCCCAAAAGTCTTTGTTCTTAGAAGCTACCAGTCACTGAACCTAGCCAGAACCAGTTCTGCTCAGGCCTGGAGCACTTTGTTTACCAGGCTGCATCCTTCCTTTCAGAAAGAGGGGGTCTGCTAGCAGACACACAGTAGGAGGTGGAGCCAGCATTCACCTTGCCAGGCACAGCCCTATTCAGGTCAAGGAGCCACCCCTCCCCACACTCTAAATGCAGACTCTCTATTCAACCCAGGTCTGACTCAGCCTGCCCTGCCCCTCTAAAACCAGACAGCCAATACACATAACAGCAGAGCACACTGGAAGGCTTAGGCAAGAAAATACCTACTTTCTAAAAGTGGTATTTTCAAACACAGAATATAAAAATAAACTTCACTAAAAGATGTATTTTAATATTCTGAGCTCAGGCATACTAAATTCGTTTTTCTACCATGTCCCTGGGGTCAGTTAGGACTATAGAATGTAATAGTCAAACTGCCCATTCTAGCCTATGGGGAACAGGTAGCCTTACAGTAGTGAAAACGAAATGGGGTGTAATTCACTACCAGGACATGCTACATACACCAAGGCATGTCCTACCTTACACATACAATGCACCCTACCATAGGGGTGACTTACAGGCTGCCAAGGGAAGGTTCAGGGGCTGGGAAGTGAGTGCACTTCACAGCCAAGATGGCAGTTCTGGACTGCACACAGACACTGCAGTGGCAGGTCTGAGACACACTTTACAAGCTGCTTCTGTGGGTGGCACACATCAGTGCTGCAGGCCCACCAGCAGCATTTGGTTTACCAGCCCTGGGCACACATAGGCCACACTACTAGGGACTAACAGGTAAACCAAAAAAGCCAATCAGGGATATACCAATTCACATAGACATATTTTCACAGGGAGCATTCGCGCTGTGACACTGAATGGCAGTGGCACAGCGCCCAGAGCATCTAACACCAGTAAAACAGAGGAGACAACAGCGAAAAATGGAAGGGAGACCCACGCCAATGGTGCCAGGTCTAACACCTCCCAGACAGGCTTAAGTGTATTGGGCTGGGTGGGTGCACTCCAAGAGTGCTTTGAAGTCTGCAATGGGGGCACATTTGGTGTCCCTGTGCATAGTCCAGCTCAAACTGGTTGCAGGGGCTACCAGCCCCTGCTCTGGTGCTAAACTGGACAAAGGAAATGGGTGTAGCCACCCCTCTTTCCTGACCCTCCCATAGGTGGGTCCCCAGAGTTTGTCCCACCCCTTCCTTGGGTATAAAGTAGGAACCCCTGACTACAGGACTTTAGATTACACCTGGACTAAACTCTGACACAGAAACCAAGTACTTCGACGATCTGCACTACGCTGGATGACTGAAGAATCTCCCTTGGAGTAAAGCAGTTACTCCCATGCAAGTCAGGCACCTTTAACGCAACTGACCGGTTGGCATCTCCAAAGCTCCGACGGACTCCAAAGAATATTGCCACACAGGAGGTGAGTTCCCAAGGTCTCTGAGGTCAATCTGTGCCCACAGCAAGTCTGAAGCCTGTATCCTTCGTGGAGACCGTGCAACCTGAACCCCTGGACACCGCAACCATTTGCAGAAGCATCAGCTTTTCCGTTGATCCCTGAGGCTGAGCTTTGGGTTACTTGTAGCCCTGACCCCGAGCAGTAATTACACCGAAGATTGCTGGCCTACACTCAACGAGTGTTCTGTGGGCTGCCATCTTGTGATTCCTCTCGAGGTCCCTTCGCGATCCTTGGTCCGTTGACCTGTGGGTCCCCAAGAAGACAACTCTAACTTTGATTGGGCTTTCCTGTTTGCTCCTGACGTGCCCTGACTCTCCATTGCTTGGGGAGTCTTCAGGACCTTGCTGGTCCGCACAGAAGCATCTTTTCTCTTCCTGCGTGGGTTGCTGTTGCCAAGGCTTGTTGTATTCAATCCAAGCATCGACACCCCAGCACTCGACATCCTTCGTGGGACAGCTCGAATCCGGCTCCTGGTTGTCCTCAACGTCTCCTGGACCACGTGGCTGCAGAGTCAAGCTTCACCTCTTCGCACCTGAAGCACCCGACATCGGTGGGCATTCGATTGCTCCGCTCCTGGTCACTGGCTAGTGACCCAGACTCGGTCCCCTCTGCTTTCAGGTTCTTCACATCTTTGATCCAGGCTTGTATCACCCCGGACACTTTTCTTCTTCACGGCAGCAGCACTTTGCAGCAGATCGCCATTGAAATCAACGACGATTCCCGACACTCTTTGACACCTATGCACCCGGCTTCCCTGGGTGAGGTAACCCGGGTACTCCGGTGCTCACGTGGGTGTTGGCCCTAGAACCCCTTAAGTCTAAAGGGGTTTGCTGAAAGTCCTCTCCTAAGTGTCCTTTATCTTTAAAATTCCAACCACGACTTTCCTCATAGAATCCTACGGCGCTCGCGGCTGTGTTCTCACACTGCACACGTCCCCCGTGGGTCTCCTGTGTCACTACCTTGGGTGGTTCCTTGGGGTCCCAGCGATTCTACAGGTTCTAGGCCTTGTGTCTACTTAAGTTGTGGTTCTTATACCACTTTCTTAATATATGGTTTGGTACGCCCCTAGGGCTAATCGTATATTGTGCTAATTTACTGTGCTATTTGACTTGTAACTTGTGTACTTTGACCTCTAGCCTCATAAAGAGACTATTGGGTAGTGTTTAGTAATAAATACATATATTTTATATATATACCTGGTGTGGTTCTCCTTTCATTTGGTCATTCACGAGATTATAACTGGTAAAACAAACAGCTTAACACTCCTTCAAGACTTAGCCTGAAGGCTGCTCTCCATAGCTACCACTAGGATAGCTTTCAATAAAGGTTGTCTTTAAACCTATCATCAATAAAGGTCGTTTGGACTGGTGCAAGGTGCCCACTATAACTAGTGGACAGCATATACCAGGCCAACTTCTCACAGTTGTTAATTTCTCCTGAGGAGGGGTAACTGGCCCTAAGAAGGTTGTGGTAAGTGCAGACCTCCCTGTTGAATGCTTGCTTGGAAATGATTTGGAAACTTCAGCTTGGGCTGAAGTTGAGCTCAGGACCCATGCAGAAATGTTGGGCATCCCTGCAGATGTGTTTGCTATGACCAGGTCACAGGCAAAAATGTCTAAAACTGAACAGGTCCTGGATCCTGGAACAATGGACCAGGCACCTTCCAAGAGAAGGAGCAGTAGGGTTAAGGCAGTGTCTTCCCCCCTGCCTCAGAATCCAGATCAGTCTCTTGAGGGAGCTGATCTTAGTCCTGAAGAAGGAACTGTCCCAGATGAGCTTGAGTCTGATCAGGTTGAGTTCTTGGGGACAGGGGGCCCTTCCAGGGCAGATCTGAGCCAGGAGCAACTGAGCTGCCTCTCTCTTGAACCCCTCAGACAGCAAGCTGCTGCTGAGGCTGCTGGGAGTGCTAGTGGTAACCATAGGATCTACTAGGATGATGGACTCCTTTACTCAGAGTGTAGAGACCCCAAGCCTGGAGCCACCCCACCAGGAGGTTGGTTATACCTCTGAAGTTTAGGAGCTTCCTATTGACCCTAGCACATGATATCCCATCAGCAGGTCACCTAGGCCAAAACAAGACTTGGGACAGAATTGTCCCTCACTTTCATTGGCCTCATATTAGGGGTGGGCGGAATTTGCGTAGTCGCGCTACGCAAAGCTCCGCGAAACGGTAAAAAAACTCCGCGAGCACGCAAAAGTTCCGCGAACACGCGGAATTGCTTGTTCCGCCCGGTCGCGATGCTTTTTTCTTGTTCGCGAACGCTGTTTGCGTGCTCGGGGAGAAATATCTCGCAAACACGCATTTTGAAAGCGCGCACAAGCAAAATATTCCGCAAAGCCGCGGATCGCGGAATTTTTGGCAATTCCGCGTTCTCCGCGGAACGCGAAATTACCCAAATTCCGCAAATTCCGCGAGCGGAACGGAATTGACCGCCCAGACCTACCTCATATGTCTGAAGACACCAAGGAGTTTTGTCTCTCCTGTGTCACCTGTCAAGCCAGTGGTAAGGCAGGCAGCACTACAAAGGCCCCCCTGATACCACTACCTGTGGTGGGGGTTCCCTTTGAGAGGGTAGGGATTGACATTGTTGGTCCCCTAGATCCTCAAACAGCATCTTGGCACAGATTTATACTAGTGGTGGTGGACCATGCCACTAGGTACCCAGAGGCAATTCCCCTCAGGACCACCACAGCTCCTGTGGTGGCAAGGGCCCTCCTGGGAATCTTTTCCAGGGTGGGTTTTTATAAGGAGGTAGTATCAGACAGAGATGCAAGCTTCATGTCTAGTTACTTGACTGCTATGTGGAAGGAGTGTGGAGTAAATTATAAATGTACCACCCCCTATCACCCACAATGCAATGGTTTAGTTGAAAGGTTCAACAAAACCTTGAAGGGCATGATTAAAGGTCTCCCAGAAAAGCTTAGGCGCAGATGGGACATACTTTTGCCCTGCCTTCTCTTTGCCTACAGAGAGGTTCCACAGAAGGGGGTTGGTTACAGCCCATTTGAGCTTCTGTTTGGACATCCAGTTAGGGGTCCATTGTGTCTAGTGAAGGAGGGATGGGAGTTACCTCTCAAACCCCCTAAACAGGATATTGTGGACTATGTACTTGGTCTCTGTTCGCGGATGGCTGAGTACCAGTAGCGGTCGGTGGTGGGAGTGCCGCCAGGTACTGACGTGGGGCGGGGGGGGGCAGGGTGGATAAACTCACGGATTACGGCCGATTACAGGTAAGTAAACATATAAATAAATAAAACGAATTTCTGTCTCGCGCTGCATCGCCAAATGCGATGCAGCGCGCGCAAGGAAATTCGTTTTATTTATTTATATGTGTACTTACCTGTAATCGGCCGTAATCCATAGTTTACTACCCCCCACCCTGCCCCTCCCCCGCCCCACGTCAGCGCCCAGCGGCACTCCCACCACCGACCGCTACTGCTGAGTACATGAAGAAGGCAACTAAAAACCTTGAGGCTAGCCAGGATTAACAAAAGGCCTGGCATGACCAAAAGGCTGTGTTGACTGTTTATCAGCCAGGACAGAAAGTATGGGTGTTGGAGCCTGTGGCCCCAGCAGCCCTCCAAGACAAGTGGAGTGGCCCCTGTAGGAGAGTAGGATCTGCTTCACATGGGTACCCCCACTTTTTGCTGATGCTTCACTGTTTTTTTACCTTAGTCTGGCTGGGGCCCTGCTAATCAGAACCCCAGCCTAGCTGCTTCCTCTCTAAAATGGTTTCCATGTGCCTTAGGCACATCTCTGATTGGAATCTGGAGTGCCCTTATAAGTCCCTAGTATATGGTATACTATGTACCCAGGGCATAGGTACCTCAGAGGCCTACCAGGGGCTGCAGCATGTATTGTGCCACCCCTGGAAGGCCATCCAAACTGACACCACAGGTCTGCTACTGCAGCCTGGGTAAGGTGGTGCATGCACCCCTTACTGTGATATAGGCTACCTATATCACTATATACATACACACATATAAACCTATAAGTCACTCCTATGGCAGGCCTTATCAATCCTGAAGGCAGAGTGCGTGGTTCCTATGTGAGAGGGTGCCCCTGCATGAGCAGGGCCCCTCTGCAGCGTTCGGAGACCCTTCTCTGATGCTGTTTGTAGTGCAGCCTGACCATATACTCTTAAGCGCATTATAACCTCGCGTTAAATGCTAACTTTGGGATGGCTGCACCGAAACATGTCGTGTTTGGTGTCAAACATCTTGGAATACTACCCCCCGCCAATTCTGGCGGCGGGGGTAGCATTCCACCCTTCTAGAGGGAGAGACATGTTAACCCTGGCTGCCCGGTAACTTCTTTCTAAAGCCCTGGCATCACAAAATGGATGCTGCTGCCACAGACACAAGTCTGGCCTCCTGCTGCTGACCGAAACTCCGGCAGGGGAGGCCTGGACAATAGGTTTCCTGTCCCAGGGAGGTGTGACCACCTCCCCAGACAGGATAGTGTGTATTGGGGCTGGGCGGGAGCACTCTCGGGTGCTTTGAAGTCCTGCACTGGGGGCACATTTGGTGTCCCTGTGCATACCCCAGTTCAAACCGGATCAGGGGCTTGCAGCCCCTGCTTTGGCGCGAACTGGACAAAGGGAAAGGGGTGTAGCCACCCCTCTGCCCTGACCCACCCATAGGTGGGACCACAGAGTAAGTCCAACCCCTAAACTTAGTATAAGTATAGGAACCCAGTCCTTAGGACTTTAGATTATCCCTGGATGAAACTCTGACACAGAATCCTGGACCTTCGACGCTCTACTTAAAGATTAGAGGACAGAAGAATCTCCCTTGGGGTCAAGGAGTGACTCCCCTGCTTGGCAGGCACCAAAGAAGCAATTGTCCGGTCTGCATCGCCTGAAGCTCCCGTCGGACGCCGAAGTCTTTGCATCACCAGAGGTGGATTTCCAGACTTCCCCGAGGCTGCCCTGAGTCCCCAGCAAAGCTGAGGCCCGTAGCTGTCGTGGGTAACGTGGAACCGTGACCCCTGGACACCGAATGCATTTGCAAGTGCATCCTCTTCTGGGTCTCCCACGAAGTCGTGCTTTGGGCTCCGAGTAGCCCTAGCCTCCAGCACCAACTGCACCGAAGATCACTGGCCTCCACTCCACGAGTGTCCTGTGAGCCAGCTCCACGTGCACCGTCTCGAGGCTCCTTCGCGGTCACTAGCCCGTTGGCTAGTAGCCCTTCACGAAGGCCAATCTTATTCTACTTGGGCTCCCTGGTTGCTCCAGGCTTGCCCTCACTTACCCTTGCTGGGTGAGTTCCTCAGACCTTGCTGGTCTGCACAATCGTCAATCTTCATCTTCATCGAGACTTGCCGTTGCCAAGGCTTGTTGGGTCCAATCCGGTCGCCGACACCTCAGCACTCGACAGACATCGTGTACCAGCCCGAATCCTGCTCCTGGTCGCCGACAACGCCTCCTGGACCTCGTGGCTGAAGAGTCAAGACGACCATCAACCTACCTGAAGCACTCGACATCGGTGGGCATCTGCTCATCGCCTTCCTGGTCACTGGCTAGTGACCCAGACTCTGTCCCCTCTGCTTTCAGGTTCTTCAGATCTCCGATCCACCTTTGGATCCACCCGGACACTTTTCACTTGGTCGCCAGCAGCACTTTGCAGCAGATCGCCATTCAAATCGACGACGAAACCCGACCCCGAAAGGCACCTATGCACCCGGCTTCCCTGGGTGAGGTAACAAGAGTACTCCGGTGCTCCCGTGGGTAGAGACTCTAGAACGACCTAGTTCTCAAAGGGTTTGCTCCAAGTCCTTCTTTAAGTGTCCCTTTTCTTTAAATTCCCAACCGCGACTTTCTCCATAGAAGTTAACGGCGATTCGCGGCTGTGTTACTACACTGCACGCGTCCCCCGTGGGTCCCCTGTGTCACTACCTTGGGTGGTTCCTTGTGGTCCAAGCACTTCTAGAGGCTCTAGGCCTAGTGTCTAGCTCAGTCGTGGTTCTTATACCACTTTATTGGTATATGGTTTGGTACGCCCCTAGGGCCCAAACGTGTATTTGTGCTATTACTGTGTTTAAATAACTTATAACTTATGTACTTCGAACTCTAGCCTCATAAAGAGACTAGAGGGGTGTGTTTAGTAATAAATACATATATTTTGAATATATACCTGGTGTGGTGCTCTTTCATTTGGTCACTCAAGAGATTATAGACTGGTAAAACAAGCTGCTTTACATTCCTTCAAGACTTAGCCTGAAGGCTGCTCTCCATAGCTACCACTAGGATAGCTTTCAATAAAGGTTGTCTTTAACCTATCTCCAATAAGGGGTTGTTTGGACTGGTGCAAGGTGCCCACTATAATTAGTGGACAGCATATGCCAGGCCAACTTCTCACATTGGTGTGCAGCGTGTGGGATTCCAGCTTGCTATTGTTTTACCAGATAATCTCAATTGAATTGATCAACTGAAAACCACTAAAGGTACCTAAGGTACATATAAATTAAGCTTAGTATACAGTAAGTTCTACTGAACTTAGAGTTGTGTGTTAAGGGATAGCACACCCTTTCTACAACTCAAGAGAGTTTAGTAGGCCACACTAGAGTAGGTAGTGCATACACCACACCTCACTAGTGATGTCTTCAAAGCCAGGACCCAGAGAGTCCTTGCCAGAAGCCACTGGGCTTCTTCCCTCCAAGTATGATACACTCCCATTCTTGGAATTGAGAGCAATATGCAATGTGAGGAAACTGAAGACAGGCCAAAGTCCCACCACCCAACATCTGAGAGAGATGTTAATGGCTGATGACCTCAACAGGCCCTTAGGGACTGAAGGGGCAGGTGCAGAGGGTGGGGCAGAAGATGAGGATGGGGCCAGGGGTAGCAACACCCCCAACCCCCTCTGGAACTGACCAGGAGGGTGACAATGACCCTGACCTGGAAAACCCAATCCCTCCTGTGGAAGAGGAAGAGGAGGATCAGAATGACCTCCACTTTGTCCCCCCAGGAAGGATTATGAGTGTGCCTAGAAGGTCTAGATCTCCTTCTCAGGAGTCTAACCACTCTGACACCTCAATAGGGACCTCTGTCTCCTCTCATAGGAGGGAATCCTCTCATGAGAGGAGAAAGAGGCTGATTCAGTATGAGCAAGCCCAGCTTGAACTCAGAAAGCAGCAATTGGCTCTAGACAGGGAGTCCCTAGATCTCTACAAAGAGAGAAAACAGTTGGGACTAGAGTCCCATGGTGGCAGCAATATCCCTAGAGATAGGGAAAGGTCTTATGACCATAGAAACCTGAGCAAGATTGTCCCTCCCTACCAGAGTGGGGATGACATCCACAAATGGATAACTGCTCTAGAGAGGGCCTGTAAAGTACAGAAGGTCCCTCAGGGGCAGTGGGCAGCAATCTTGTGGCTCTCCTTTGCAGACAAAGGTAGAGACAAGCTCCTCACTGTAAGAGAAGAGGATGCTGATAATTACAAGGTCTTGAAGAGTGCTCTTATTGATGGGTTTGGCCTAACAACTGAACAATACAGGTTAAAGTTCAGAGATGCCCAAAAAGCACAGACTCAAGACTGGGTAGACTATGTGGATTGTTCTGCTAAGGCTCTGGAAGGCTGGTTGATGGGCAGTAAGGTGTGTGACTTCACAGGATTGTACAATCTGATAATGAGGGAGCAGATTCTTAATAACTGTCAAAATCAGCTGTTGCATCAGTACCTGGTGGACTCTGATCTGACCTCTCCCCAAGAATTGGGAAAGAAGGCAGACAAGTGGGTCAGAACCAGGGTGAGGCAGAAGGTACAGAACCAAGGTGGTGACCCTAAGAAGCAAGATTCTAAGAACTCTGATAAGGGTGGGGAGAAGGGTAAAGATCAAAAGTCTTCACAAGGCCCCCAAAAATCTTCTTCAGGTGGGGATTCACAGTCTACCAAAGGGAAAGGCCAAAGAAAACCATGGTGCAAGGTCTGTAAGCAAAAGACCCACTGGACCAGTGATTGCACCAAGTCCAAAGACTCGACTCCAGCCCACACCAATGCCCCTAAGGCACCTGCTCCCCCTAGTGCAGTTACAGTTGGTGGTGGGAGTACTACAACCAAGGGTTTAGTGGGGTTGACCCTGGGTACTGAGATGGGCTCTGACCTAGTCAGAGAACTCACTCAGGCTGTCCTAGTCTGTGATGGAGGCATGGATATGACCTCCTCTATGAGTCCCAGTAATCTGGGCAAGTACAGACAACAGCCTTTAATCAATGGACGAGAGGCTTTGGCATTTAGGGACACAGGGGCAAGTGTCACCATGGTGACACAAGACCTTGTGAATCCTGGGCAAGTTATACTTGGTGAGATGTACCAAGTGACCAATGCTAGCAATGTCAGAACAGACCATACTCTGGCAGTTGTTAACTTCTCCTGGGGAGGGGTAACTGGCCTTAAGAAGGTTGTGGTAAGTGCAGACCTACCAGTTGAATGCTTGCTTGGCAATGACTTAGAAACTTCAGCTTGGGCAGAAGTGGAGCTCAGGACCCATGCAGAAATGCTGGGGATCCCTGCAGATGTGTTTGCTGTGACCAGGTCACAAGCCAAAATGTCTAGCACTGAACAGGCCTTGGATTCTGGAATAATGGACCAAGTGCCTTCCAAGAGGAGGAGTAGTAGGGTAAAGGCAGTGCCTTCCCCTTGGCTCAGAAGGAAGATCAGTCCCTTGAGGGGGATGATCTCAGTCCTGAGGAAGGAACTGTCCCAGAGGAGCTTGAACCTGAACAGGTTGAGTTCTTGGGGACAGGGGGACCTTCCAGGGCAGATCTGAGCCAGGAGCAGCAGAGCTGCCCCTCTCTTGAACCCCTCAGACAGCAAGCTGCTGCTGAGGCTGCTGGGAAAGCTAGTGGTCCCCATACTGTGTATTGGGATGATGGACTCTTGTACTCAGAGTGTAGAGACCCCAAGCCTGGTGCTACCAGGAGGTTGGTTATACCTCTGAAGTTCAGGGGCTTCCTATTGACCCTAGCCCATGATATTCCCTTAGCAGGTCACCTGGGCCAGAACAAGACTTGGGACAGAATTGTCCCTCACTTTCACTGGCCCCACATGTCTGAAGACACCAAGGAGTTTTGTCGCTCCTGTGTAACCTGCCAGGCCAGTGGCAAGGCAGGTGGCACTACAAAGGCCCCCTGATACCACTACCTGTGGTGGGGGTTCCCTTTGAAAGGGTGGGGATTGACATTGTTGGTCCCATGGATCCCCAAACAGCATCTGGGCACAGGTTTATCCTGGTGGTAGTGGATCATGCCACCAGGTACCCAGAGGCTATTCCCCTTAGGACCACTACAGCACCTGTGGTGGCAAGGGCCCTCCTGGGAATTTTCTCAAGAGTGGGCTTTCCTAAGGAGGTTGTATCAGACAGGGGTGCTAACTTTATGTCTGGATACTTAAAAGCAATGTGGAAGGAGTGTGGAGTGACTTACAAGTTCACCACACCCTATCACCCACAATGCAATGGTTTAGTTGAGAGATTCAACAAAACCTTGAAGGGCATGATTAAAGGGCTCCCAGAAAAGCTTAGGCGAAGATGGGACATACTCTTGCCCTGCCTTTTATTTGCATACAGGGAGGTGCCTCAAAAGGGGGTTGGCTACAGCCCTTTTGAACTTTTGTTTGGTCACCCTGTCAGGGGTCCACTGTGCTTGGTGAAGGAAGGATGGGAGTTACCTCTCAAGCCCCCAAAGCAAGACATAGTGGACTACGTACTTGGTCTCCGCTCCCGGATGGCTGAGTATATGAAAAAGGCAACTAAAAACCTTGAGGCTAGCCAGGAACTTCAAAAGGCCTGGCATGACCAAAAGGCTGTACTGACTGTTTATCAGCCAGGACAGAAGGTGTGGGTGTTGGAGCCAGTGGCCCCAGCAGCTCTCCAAGACAAATGGAGTGGACCCCACACCATTGTTGAGCAGAAGGGTGAGGTTACCTACTTAGTAGACCTAGGAACACCCAGGAGTCCCCACAGGGTTCTCCATGTCAACAGGTTAAAACCATATGTGGACAGGGCAGACATGGGCTTGCTCATGGCTACTGATGAGGGACAGGAGGAAGAGAGTGACCCACTCCCTGACCTGCTCTCACAGAACCCTGATGATGGGTCAGTGGATGGTGTAGCCTTGGCAGGCAGCCTCACTACCCAGCAGCAAACTGATTGTAGACAGGTGCTCAATCAGTTCAGACACATGTTCTCACTGACTCCAAGTCAGACCACCTGGTGCACTCATGAAGTGGACACTGGGGACAGTCTGCCTATTAAAAATAAGATTTATAGGCAACCTGACCATGTCAGGGACTGTATCAGGACAGAAGTCCAGAAAATGTTGGATTTGGGAGTTATTGAACCCTCAGATAGCCCTTGGGCTAGTCCAGTGGTCCTTGTGCCAAAACCTCACACCAGTGGTGGAAAAAGAGAGATGAGGTTTTGTGTGGACTACAGGGGTCTCAATGCAGTCACTAGGACTGATGCCCATCCAATACCAAGGGCAGATGAGCTAATAGACACTTTGGCCTCAGCCAAGTATCTAAGCACATTTGACTTGACAGCTGGCTACTGGCAGATCAGACTAGCTGATGGTGCAAAGCCAAAAACAGCATTCTCAACCCCTAGTGGGCATTATCAATTTGTGGTGATGCCCTTTGGTCTGAAGAATGCACCTGCCACTTTTCAGAGGTTGGTGAATACAGTCCTTACAGGTCTGGAAGCCTATAGTGCAGCATATCTAGATGATATTGCTGTCTTTAGCTCCACCTGGGAGGATCACCTGGTCCACCTCAGAAATGTTTTACAGGCCCTGCAAAAGGCAGGCCTGACTATCAAGGCCACCAAGTGCCAGATAGGGCAGAGTCAGGTTGTGTACCTGGGCCACCTTGTGGGTGGAGGCCAGGTTCAACCCTTGCAGAGCAAGATCCAGACCATCATGGACTGGACTGCTCCAACTACCCAGACTCAGGTGAGAGCCTTCTTAGGCCTGACTGGGTACTATAGGAGATTTGTCAAGGGGTATGGATCAATAGTGACACCCCTGAATGACTTAACTTCCAAGAAAATGCCCAAAAAGGTTCAGTGGACAGTTAGCTGTCAAAAGGCATTTGATGACCTGAAGCAGGCCATGTGCACTGCTCCCATTCTACAGAGTCCTGATTACTCCAAGAAGTTCATTGTTCAAACTGATGCATCTGAATTGGGGGTAGGGGCTGTACTGTCACAATTGAATGAAGAAGGTCAGGATCAGCCAGTAGCTTTCATTAGCAGAAGGCTGACCCCTAGAGAGAAACGTTGGTCAGCCATTGAGAGGGAGGCCTTTGCTGTGGTCTGGGCTCTGAAGAAGTTGAGGCCATACTTGTTTGGTACTCACTTCCTTGTTCAAACAGACCATAAGCCCCTCTTATGGCTAAAACAAATGAAGGGTGAAAACCCCAAACTGCTTAGGTGGTCCATTTCCCTACAGGGGATGGACTTCACAGTGGAACATAGACCTGGGAGTAACCATGCCAATGCAGATGGACTCTCTAGGTACTTCCACTTAGAACATGAAGACTTAACTGGGCAAGGTTAGTTTAATGTCCCTACGTTTGGGGGGGTTGTGTAGGAGAGTAGGATCTGCTTCACATGGGTACCCCCACTTTTTGCTGATGCTTCACTGTTTTTCGACCTTAGTCTGGCTGGGGCCCTGCTAATCAGAACCCCAGCCTAGCTGCTTCCTCTCTAAAATGGTTTCCATGTGCCTTAGGCACATCTCTGATTGGAATCTGGAGTGCCCTTATAAGTCCCTAGTATATGGTATACTATGTACCCAGGGCATAGGTACCTCAGAGGCCTACCAGGGGCTGCAGCATGTATTGTGCCACCCCTGGAAGGCCATCCAAACTGACACCACAGGTCTGCTACTGCAGCCTGGGTAAGGTGGTGCATGCACCCCTTACTGTGATATAGGCTACCTATATCACTATATACATACACACATATAAACCTATAAGTCACTCCTATGGCAGGCCTTATCAATCCTGAAGGCAGAGTGCGTGGTTCCTATGTGAGAGGGTGCCCCTGCATGAGCAGGGCCCCTCTGCAGCGTTCGGAGACCCTTCTCTGATGCTGTTTGTAGTGCAGCCTGACCATATACTCTTAAGCGCATTATAACCTCGCGTTAAATGCTAACTTTGGGATGGCTGCACCGAAACATGTCGTGTTTGGTGTCAAACATCTTGGAATACTACCCCCCGCCAATTCTGGCGGCGGGGGTAGCATTCCACCCTTCTAGAGGGAGAGACATGTTAACCCTGGCTTGCCCGGTAACATCTTTCTAAAGCCCTGGCATCACAAAATGGATGCTGCTGCCACAGACACAAGTCTGGCCTCCTGCTGCTGACCGAAACTCCGGCAGGGGAGGCCTGGACAATAGGTTTCCTGTCCCAGGGAGGTGTGACCACCTCCCCAGACAGGATAGTGTGTATTGGGGCTGGGCGGGAGCACTCTCGGGTGCTTTGAAGTCCTGCACTGGGGGCACATTTGGTGTCCCTGTGCATACCCCAGTTCAAACCGGATCAGGGGCTTGCAGCCCCTGCTTTGGCGTGAACTGGACAAAGGGAAAGGGGTGTAGCCACCCCTCTGCCCTGACCCACCCATAGGTGGGACCACAGAGTAAGTCCAACCCCTAAACTTAGTATAAGTATAGGAACCCAGTCCTTAGGACTTTAGATTATCCCTGGATGAAACTCTGACACAGAATCCTGGACCTTCGACGCTCTACTTAAAGATTAGAGGACAGAAGAATCTCCCTTGGGGTCAAGGAGTGACTCCCCTGCTTGGCAGGCACCAAAGAAGCAATTGTCCGGTCTGCATCGCCTAAGCTCCCGTCAGACGCCGAAGTCTTTGCATCACCAGAGGTGGATTTCCAGACTTCCCCGAGGCTGCCCTGAGTCCCCAGCAAAGCTGAGGCCCGTAGCTGTCGTGGGTAACGTGGAACCATGACCCCTGGACACCGCACGCATTTGCAAGTGCATCCTCTTCTGGGTCTCCCACGAAGTCGTGCTTTGGGCTCCGAGTAGCCCTAGCCTCCAGCACCAACTGCACCGAAGATCACTGGCCTCCACTCCACGAGTGTCCTGTGAGCCAGCTCCACGTGCACCGTCTCGAGGCTCCTTCGCGGTCGCTAGCCCGTTGGCTAGTAGCCCTTCACGAAGGCCAATCTTTTTCTACTTGGGCTCCCTGGTTGCTCCAGGCTTGCCCTCACTTACCCTTGCTGGGTGAGTTCCTCAGACCTTGCTGGTCTGCACAATCGTCAATCTTCATCTTCATCGAGACTTGCCGTTGCCAAGGCTTGTTGGGTCCAATCCGGTCGCCGACACCTCAGCACTCGACAGACATCGTGTACCAGCCCGAATCCTGCTCCTGGTTGCCGACAACGCCTCCTGGACCTCGTGGCTGAAGAGTCAAGACGACCGTCAACCTACCTGAAGCACTCGACATCGGTGGGCATCTGCTCATCGCCTTCCTGGTCACTGGCTAGTGACCCAGACTCTGTCCCCTCTGCTTTCAGGTTCTTCAGATCTCCGATCCACCTTTGGATCCACCCGGACACTTTTCACTTGGTCGCCAGCAGCACTTTGCAGCAGATCGCCATTCAAATCGACGACGAAACCCGACCCCGAAAGGCACCTATGCACCCGGCTTCCCTGGGTGAGGTAACAAGAGTACTCCGGTGCTCCCGTGGGTAGAGACTCTAGAACGACCTAGTTCTCAAAGGGTTTGCTCCAAGTCCTTCTTTAAGTGTCCCTTTTCTTTAAATTCCCAACCGCGACTTTCTCCATAGAAGTTAACGGCGATTCGCGGCTGTGTTACTACACTGCACGCGTCCCCCGTGGGTCCCCTGTGTCACTACCTTGGGTGGTTCCTTGTGGTCCAAGCACTTCTAGAGGCTCTAGGCCTAGTGTCTAGCTCAGTCGTGGTTCTTATACCACTTTATTGGTATATGGTTTGGTACGCCCCTAGGGCCCAAACGTGTATTTGTGCTATTACTGTGTTTAAATAACTTATAACTTATGTACTTCGAACTCTAGCCTCATAAAGAGACTAGAGGGGTGTGTTTAGTAATAAATACATATATTTTGAATATATACCTGGTGTGGTGCTCTTTCATTTGGTCACTCAAGAGATTATAGACTGGTAAAACAAGCTGCTTTACATTCCTTCAAGACTTAGCCTGAAGGCTGCTCTCCATAGCTACCACTAGGATAGCTTTCAATAAAGGTTGTCTTTAACCTATCTCCAATAAGGGGTTGTTTGGACTGGTGCAAGGTGCCCACTATAAATAGTGGACAGCATATGCCAAGCCAACTTCTCACAGCCCCCATAGCATTGTTGAACAGAAGGGAGAGGTTACCTACCTGGTGGACCTTGGAACTCCCAGGAGCCCCCACAGGGTGCTCCATGTCAACAGACTGAAACCATATGTTGACAGGGCAGAAATGGGCTTGCTCATGGCTACTGATGAGGGACAGGAGGAAGAGAGTGATCCACTCCCTGACCTGCTCTCTCAGAACCCTGATGATGGATCAGTAGATGGTGTAGCCTTGGCAGGCAGCCTCACTGACCAGCAGCAAACTGATTGCAGAAAAGTTCTCAATCAGTTCAGACATATGTTCTCACTGACCCCAAGTCAGACTACCTGGTGCACTCACGAAGTGGACACTGGGGACAGTCTGCCTGTTAAAAATAAGATTTACAGGCAACCTGACCATGTCAGGGACTGCATCAGGACTGAAGTCCAGAAGATGTTGGATTTGGGAGTGATTGAACCCTCAGATAGCCCTTGGGCTAGTCCAGTAGTCTTAGTGCCTAGACCTCACACCCAGGGTGGTAAGAGAGAGATGAGGTCTTGTGTAGACTACAGAGGTCTCAATGCAGTCATTAGGACTGATGCCCATCCAATCCCCAGGGCAGATGAGCTTATAGACACTTTGGCCTCAGCCAAGTTTCTCAGCACATTTGACCTGACAGCTGGCTACTGGCAAATCAGACTAGCTGAGGATGCAAAAGCCAAAACAGCATTTTCTACCCCTAGTGGGCACTACCAATTGGTGGTGATGCCCTTTGGTTTGAAAAATGCACCTGCCACTTTTCAAAGGTTGGTGAACAAAGTCCTTACAGGCCTGGAAGCCTATAGTGCAGCATATCTAGATGATATTGCTGTCTTTAGCTCCACCTGGGAGGATCACCTGGTCCACCTGCGAAATGTTTTGGAGGCCCTGCAGAAAGCAGGCCTAACTATCAAGGCCACCAAGTGCCAGATAGGGCAGAGTCAGGTTGTGTACCTGGGCCACCTTGTGGGTGGAGGCCAGGTTCAACCATTGCTGAGCAAAATCCAGACCATCCTGGACTGGGTTGCTCCAACTACACAGACTCAGGTCAGAGCTTTCTTGGGCCTGACGGGGTACTATAGAAGATTTGTCAAAGGTTATGGATCCATAGTGACCCCTTTGAATGACTTGACTTCTAAAAGAATGCCCAAGAAAGTTCAGTGGACAGTTAGCTATCAAAAGGCATTTGATGACCTGAAGCAGGCCATGTGCACTGCTCCCATTCTGCAAAGTCCTGATTACTCCAAGCAATTCATTGTCCAAACAGATGCATCTGAGTTGGGGGTAGGGGCTGTGTTATCACAATTGAATGATGAAGGTCAGGATCAGCCAGTAGCTTTTATTAGCAGAAGGTTGACCCCAGAGAGAAACGTTGGTCAGCCGTTGAGAGGAGGCCTTTGCTGTGGTTTGGGCCTTGAAGAAGCTGAGGCCATACTTGTTGGGCACTCACTTCATTGTTCAGACAGACCACAAGCCCCTCTTATGGCTAAAACAGATGAAGGGTGAAAACCCCAAACTTTTGAGGTGGTCCATTTCCTACAGGGGATGGACAATACAGTGAAACATAGACCTGGGAGTAACCATGCCAATGCAGATGGACTCTCCAGATATTTCCACTTAGAACATGAAGACTCAACTGGTCAAGGTTAGTTTAATGTCCTGACATTTGGGGGGTTGTGTAGGAGAGTAGGATCTGCTTCTTATAGTTACCCCCACTTTTTGCTGATGTTTCACTGTTTTTCGACTTAGCCAGACTGAGGCCCTGCTAATCAGGACCCCAGTCTATCTGCTTTCTACTCTAAATTGATTGCAGGTACTTTAGGTACCCTCCAGATTGGATTCTGGGGTACCCTTATAAGTCCCTAGTATATGGTATACTATATACCCAGGGCATAGGTACCCCAGAGGCCTACCAGGGGCTGCTGCATGTATTGTGCCACCCCTGGGAAGCCTTTTAAAATGACACAACAGGTCTGCTACAGCAACCTGCGTAAGGTGGTATATGCACCTCTTACTGAGATATAGGTTCCCTATATCTCTCCATATCACTGCACATGTAAACCTATCAGTCACCCCTATGGCAGGCCTTAACAATCCTGAAGGCAGGGTGCTGGGTTTCGTGTGAGAGGGTGCCCATGCATGAGCAGAGCCCTCTGCAGCTTTCAGAATCTTCATTCCGGGGTTGTTTGTGATGCAGCCAGACCATATACTCTTAAGTGCATTATGACCTCGCGGTAAATGCTAACTTGAGAATGGCTGCATGGAAACATGTCGTGTTTGGTGTCAAACACCTTGGAATCATACCTCCACCCCAGTAACTGGGGTGGGAGGTATGATTCCACCCTACTAGAGGGAGAAACATGGCACCACCGGTACACCCGGTACCAGCTT
Organism: Calotriton arnoldi; assembly: GCA_963921515.1. Taxonomy (NCBI): domain Eukaryota; kingdom Metazoa; phylum Chordata; class Amphibia; order Caudata; family Salamandridae; genus Calotriton; species Calotriton arnoldi. The sequence continues at coordinate 82,811 of CAWUFW010016762.1, read as the reverse complement.
AACAGAACCCTGGCATCACAAAATGGATGCTGCAGCCACAGACACGAGTCTACCCTCCTGCTGCTGGACGAAACTCCGGCAGGGGAGGCCTGGACAATAGGTTTCCTGTCACAGGGAGGTGTGACCACCTCCCAGACAGGCTTTAGTGTATTGGGGCTGGGTGGGTGCACTCCAAGAGTGCTTTGAAGTCTGCACTGGGGGCACATTTGGTGTCCCTGTGCATAGTCCAGCTCAAACTGGTTGCAGGGGCTACCAGCCCCTGCTATGGTGTGAAACTGGACAAAGGAAATGGGTGTAGCCACCCCTCTTTCCTGACCCTCCCATAGGTGGGTCCCCAGAGTTTGTCCCACCCCTTCCTTGGGTATAAAGTAGGAACCCCTGACTACAGGACTTTAGATTACACCTGGACTAAACTCTGACACAGAAACCAAGTACTTCGACGATCTGCACTACGCTGGATGACTGAAGAATCTCCCTTGGAGTAAAGGAGTTACTCCCCTGCAAGGCAGGCACCTTTAACGCAACTGACCGGTTGGCATCTCTGAAGCTCCTGTGGACTCCGAAGAATATTGCCACACAGGAGGTGGGTTCCCAAGGTCTCTGAGGTCGATCTGTGCCCACAGCAAGTCTGAGGCCTGTATCCCTCGTGGAGACCGTGGAACCCGAACCCCTGGACAACGCGACCATTTGCAGAAGCATCAGCTTTCCGGCGACCCCTGAGGCTGAGCTTTGGGTTACTTGTAGCCCTGACCCGAGCAGTAATTACACTGAAGATTGCTGGCCTACACTCAACGAGTGTTCCGTGGGCCGCCATTTCGTGATTCCTCTTGAGGTCCCTTCAGGATCCCTGGTCTGTTGACCTGTGGGTCCCCAAGAAGGCAACTCTAACTTTGATTGGGCTTCCCTGCTTGCTCCAGATGTGCCCTGACTTTCCTTTGCTTGGGGAGTCCCCAGGACCTTGCTGGTCCGCACAGAAGCATCTTATCTCTTCCTGCGTGGGTTGCTGTTGCCAAGGCTTGTTGTCTTCAATCCGAGCACCAACACCCCGGCACTCAACATCCTTTGTGGGACAGCTCGAATCCGTATTCCTGGTCATCCGCGACGTCTCCTGGACTGCAGAGTCAAGCTTCACCTCTTCACACCTGAAGCACCCGACATCGGTGGGCATTCGATTGCTCCGCTCCTGGTCACTGGCTAGTGACCCAGACTCTGTCCCCTCTGCTTTCAGGTTCTTCACATCTTTGATCCAGGCTTGGATCACCCTGGACACTTTTCTTCTTCACGGCAGCAGCACTTTGCAGCAGATCGCCATTGAAATCAACGACGATTCCCGACACTCTTTGACACCTATGCACCCGCCTTCCCTGGGTGAGGTAACTCGGGTACTCTGGTGCTCACATGGGTGTTGGCCCTAGAACCCCTTAAGTCTAAAGGGGTTTGCTGAAAGTCCTCTCCTAAGTGTCCTTTATCTTTAAAATTCCAACCGCGACTTTCCTCATAGAATCCTACAGCGCTCGCGGCTTTGTTCTCACACTGCACACGTCCCCCGTGGGTCTCCTGTGTCACTACCTTGGGTGGTTCCTTGGGGTCCCAGCGATTCTACTTTCTCTAGGCACTGTGTCTAGTCAAGTCGTGGTTCTTATACCACTTTCTTAATATATGGTTTGGTCCCCCCCTGGGGCCCATTGTATATTGTGCTATTTACTGTCGTTTTAATACTGTGATATTGTGTATCTTGGACTCTAATTTCATAAAGAGATTAGTAGTGAGTGTTTAGAAATAAATACATATATTTTATATATATCTTGTGTGGTTCTCCTTTCATTTGGTCATTCAAGAGGTTATAATCTGGTAAACCAAGCTGCTTTACACTCCTTCAAGACTTAGCCTGAAGGCTGCTCGCCACAGCTACCACTAGGATAGCTTTCTATAAGGTTGTCTTTAAACCTACCATCAATAAGGGTTGTTTGGACTGGTGCAAGGTGCCCACTATAACTAGTGCGCCTGTGAGAGGTACTGAGACCTGTAAGAATTGTGGCAGCCTGCTCAGCAACCCCAGAAGAAAATAGTTTTTGATCTCTACTGATGACGGATAAAATCCAGAAACACATGTGTCTAGAGATGACAGCACTAATCTGCACCAACTTTGGTGGAACACTCCAGCAAAATGCCAAGTAAGCATGCACTACAAACTGCATTTACCAGAATGCTAAGGGGCGAACTGTGCTGGGAGGTCAGCAGTGTGCTCCCACCCCTTCCTGTTCACTATAACTAGTGGACAGCATATGCCAGGCCAACTTCTCAAAACATGACAAATCAAATAAATGCAATTTATTCTCTAATCATCGCATGATTATAGAGGACAGCATGATTGTCTGTACATTTCTAAAAAAAAGCACAGAAGACAGAAATTAACTATCTGTGTCAGAATAATGCTATGTCTGTTAGGTATTGATTTGCCTTCACAAGGCTGGATAGATTTCAGCGATCTTTGATGTATATATTGCACATTGCCTTTCCTTCTCTGCAACCCTCACAAGCACACATTCCTTCCTGAGCACTCACCCCCTTTTTCGAGCACCGTTTTTAGACAATCATGCTGTCCTCTATAATCATGCGATGATTAGAGAATAAATTGCATTTAGTTGATTTGTCATGGTGATGTTCTAATTTCTTTTTGTGTAAAATGTATTCCACTGAGACCATTTTTTTGCTGTGACGTCCGCGAGAAGGCTTTGGACTGGATCCACTCCTTCCTCACCGGCTGGACCAGCTGGTCAGACTACCGCTGTACCTCTCAGAACCCATGGAGTTCAGCTGTGGAGTACTCTGGGGCTCCTCCATGAGCCCCACCCTCTTCAACATCTAAATGGCCCCCCTCACAGCCATTGTTAGAAGCCACAGACTCTACATCGTCTCCTACGCCGACAACACCCAGCTGATCCTCTCCCTCACCAATGAACCCACAACAGCCAGAACCAACTTCCACAGTGGAATGAAGGATGTTGCTACCTGGATGAAAGACAGCTGCCTCAAGCTCAACTTGGACAAGATCAAAGCACTCATCCTGGGACCCACCCCTTCAGCTCGGGACGACTCCTAGTGGCCAGCCGGTCTGGGGTCTCCCTCTACCCAGACGAACCATGCACGCAACCTCTGCATCATACTGGACTCATTACTCACTTTAAACCACCAAATCAACGCAGTTTCCTCAGCCTGCTTCCACACGCTCTGCCTGCTTCAAAAGACATTCAGATGGATCCCCACAGAATCCAGAAAGACAGTCACCCATGCACTCATCATCAGCAGACTCGGCAACACACTCTATGTAGGCATCACCCAGAAACAGCTCAAGAAACTACATAATGTCCAAAATGCTGCATCCAGACTGGTCCTCGACATCCCCCGCCGCAGCCACATCATGCAACACCTCCGACAACTCCACTGGCTCCCAGTCAACAAGAGAGTCACTTTCAAACTCATCACTCATGCCTACAAAGCTCTATACGACAAAGGACCCAAATACCTGAACCACCGCCTCACATTCCATGTACCCGCCAGACAACTCCTATTCTACCAACTCACCCTCGCCTCCATCCCCAGGATCTACAAGACCAGAACAGGAGGACGGTCATTTTCCTACCTCGCCGCCAAGACCTGGAACACCCTGCCCCTGCACCACAGGCAATCCACGTTGCTGACCCAATTCAGGAAGGACCTCAAGACCTGGCTCTTCAAATGATCCTCCACCCAGTCCGACCAGCTGCCCCCCTCCCCCAGCACCTTGAGACCCTCACTGGTGATTAGCCACACTATATAAGGCCCTGATTGATCGATTTTTTGATTTCCCTTGGTGCCACCCAAATGAAGATTCCTGGCTAGCATACACCAGACTGGAGGAGAGGGGCGGGCTGGCCACAGGGCTCTGCACAGCATGTCATACATAGTGCCTGGGTGTCTGGAACAACAATGGGCTGCCTGCACATGGGGGCAGTGTCAACACCTGGCCGCTCTTCCGTGTCGGTGGACCGAGTGGCTAGGGGTTGTTGGCCACCGGGGCAGGTGACAGCAGACCCTGGACTCCAAACTAGACTCTGTACTCGCAGCTGTGGCAAAAATAGGTACCTCCCTCGAACAAATGTGCACTTCCCTTTAGGGCTGCTTCGACAAAATCACTGTCGATTTCACACTAGATCACGCAGATCATCGGAAGCTGACTGACAAGGTACACAACATTGAGCAAGAACTGGCCGAAGTCCACCCTTATAACCCGGATTGCAGCGTTGGAGGTACAGTTCCTAAGGCCACTTGTGAAGTCCCTAGAAAGAAGAGCGGAGGATGCGGAGGGCCGCTCTCAGTGGAACAATGTGCGGGTGGTGGGTCTGCCCAAGGGAGCAGAAGGAGCTGATGCAGTGGCATATATTGAGACATGGTTGCGTGACCTACTGCAAGCTGGTGCACTCTCCCCATTCTTTGTTGTGGAGCAGTCCCATCGAGTGCCGGCAAGCCGTCAGCAGCTAGGGAGAGGTCCTAGACCCTTTCTCTTCCACCTCCTACAGGGATTGTGATGCTGTCCTGAGGGAGGTATGCAAGCTGGGGGTGGTGAAAGTGGATAACTCCTCAATACTTTTCTTCCCTGATTACGCCACGGCGGTGCAGAGGCTGAGGCGGTCATTTCCAGTAGTTAAGCGATGCCTCAGAGAGTTGGGCATCGAATACTCCCTCCTCTTCCCGGCAAGGCTGTGAGTGGTCTCAGATGGTAACACGCGATTCTGTGATGCCGCTGAACAGGTCTGGACCTGACTGGAATCTACTGGTTACCAGGTGCTGAGGACATGGATTGAAGGGTCTGCACAACAAGCTGTCATTCGCGGAGCCAGTCGTAGTGGGAGGCGTAGGAGAAACAGGCACCCCCTGCAACAACTACAAGCCACCCCCAACCTGGAGCAGGTTATGCAGGAGAGGCGGAAAGCGCTACATGCGGCATTGACAATGTGCGATTTCACTCAGAGAAAGGATTCCAACACTTCCCCTGAACGCTCTCCCAGCGACAACAACTCCACTGCTATGTGGCCATCCGGTATAGAGTCCGGGCGGCCCCCGGATGTGACTCCTCAGATGGCAGATGACCTAATTTAAGGTTGACTGGTTGTGCGTCTCTCCTTCTTCCAAGGTTCCAGATGTCTCTGGCTTTCTGCGGTCCCCGTACTCCAGCTTCTTGTTGCTGACGTGTGGGTCTACCGAGGTCAGCACTTAGAGGGGATCAGGTCCAGTTGTCATCCAAAGGGAATGGAGCAGTTGTTTAGGTGAGTGACGCATGACAGGGGTGGTAGTCTCCTTGGTGCTCCTAGCTGCCATGGCTGGAGGTCCATGGTGTTTTTGACCTTGCCAAGGATGAATTGTGGGAGTTCTATTATCCAAGGGCCTCATGAGGCCCTAACGGCACTTTTGCACTGCTGGAATGTCACTTTTTTGACATTCTAGTGGCACACCACAGCATATTTACAAGGCCACCTAAAGCCACTTTGCATGGCTTTTCATGGCCTTGTAAATATGTGCACCTTTCAAGCATAAAACCGTGTTAAAGGGGCATTCCATGTGTGTTGCTGTGGGCGTTCCCATTAAAAACCCATGGAATCTGAAGCATTCCCAGATTTACGAGAAAACGTAAACCTGGAAATGTGTCAGAATATAACACCACCCCAAGGATGGTGTTTAGGAGGTGCAATGAGGATAAATGTTTTCATTTCTCCTCTTTTTTCCTTTTTCTATGTGTGCCCTATTCTGCGGCACACATAGAAAGAGGAAATCGCCTGGATTGATTTTGTGCAGGAAGGCGGCCCTTCCTGCACAACAACAATCAGCTCTGCAACACAGGCACCCTTGCACCATGGCGCAAGGGTGCCTGTGTGGTGCATGGCAGCCATTGTGCGCCAACGTAGGGGAAAAAGACAGGAATGCCCCCTCTCTTATTGATAGGGCACATTTATACCCTTTTGTTTTGTCGCAGGGCAGCAGAGGAAGATTCCTTGCAGCTCTGTCCTGCACCAACACCTCTTAAATGAGGCCCCAAGTGTGTTTGCACCATTTTTAAAACCAGCTAATTTCTGAAGTTAAAAAACTGCCTCTAATGGGACTTAGCGTCAGTTTTTCTTTTTTGCGAGGTACAAGGAAACCCTTTTAAATATTGTGCTGTGTGTTTTGTGGGAGTTTTTATGCAGGAAAGCTTATCTTGCATCTCATTTTCGGTAAGTCACGCTAACAGAAGTGCCGCTATGAAAAAATCATGTTATGCAGCACACATAGAAACAGCAAAACACCATTGATTGGTAATGTGCAGGAAGGTGTCCCTTCCTGCACATAAACAATCATTAAAAAGAATTAAGTTTTCCAACTTCTATGTGTGCTGCATTAAGCAGCACACATAGAAGTTTCAAAACACTATTCCAGATTGTTTTTGTGCAGGAAGGTACCTTCCTGCACAAAAACAATCATTCCCCTCAGGCAGGCACCCTTGTACTATGGTGCAAGAGTGCCTGCGTTGGTGCTAGGCAGCTAAATTAGCACCAGCGCAGGGTGAAACGCAAGGCTGCACCGTATTCTTGTAAAGCAGTGTTAGTGCAGCGTTAAGCTAAGGAGGCTAATGCTGCGCTCCGCCACTTCCTTGTAAATATGCCCCAAAGGGCTTTCCATAGTCATATGTCCTGAAACATCTGTCATACAAAGCAGGGGCAGTAGCGACCACACCATGGGTAATGTTATAGTTGGTTTAACACATTTTCTGTAAACTTATTGCGGAATGAAAAACTTATTTGACCTTCGACACCTCCTAGCAAGTCTCCCTGTGGTAGAGACAAGGTAGGTCGAGACCCGTTAAGGTTTAGAGATGCAACATTTTAATGGTCAATTGTTAACCTTTTTATTCGATCGGGGTGGGGTGACAGGAGACGGACCTTACAGATCCTTCTTCAACTTCTTGTTGTTACCACGTGTGGTATTGGCTGCAACACTAAGAGATGTGAAAGTACAAAAGAAGGTTTAGGGTGGGACTGCAGAACTGGATCTTACAATAGGTTGATGCTTAACTTTCTCTGTAACTTGCTAAAATTTAGGAGACAAAAATGGTTTGTTATACCATATCAACCTTGAATGTGTACCAGTGGGTAGAGTTCTCAAGAGACGTATGATATTTTCTATCTCTGCAGATGGCACATAGGGTTTGCATTTATACAAGCGACGCACACAAAAGCCATGGAACAACAAAACATTGAGATCAAAATGGTGTGGAAAGTATTGGTATTCAAAATCCTGCTCCTTCATAAAGGGGTTGTTCATAAGGATAACTAATGCTGTAACCTTAAAAGGTGACTCTACATTTAAAAATGCTGATGGGAGATGTGCGGGAGCTGTAGGGTCAATATATAAGAAGGAACATGTTGCTCTTGAACACTTTTGCCCTAAACACTTTTGGTAGCTCATTAATTTGGCACCTGGGGAAATAGTGATTTTTCTACATAGATTATCAAATAACATGGATAAAGGGTTTGAACTGCATATTAGATAGCCCACTGGATAGCTCTAAAGTAACAGAAAGGCCACTCTGAATATAAGCAAATATGCTATTACATAAAATGAACAAATTAGGATAGATTGAATAGTTGCAAAAATCCATTGTCGACACTTGGGGCTACTCCTTCTATTTCCCTCCACATATTTCAGATTTTGTACTATCTCAGCCAATTCAGGTACAAACATTCAAGGAGGTTGAATGCCTTGATAAGTACATTTTGGCCGTACACTACAGTTACTTGATAACTGTATGGTGGGATATCCCGATCCCAACATGGCATCACAACCTAGAGAACTACAAAAGATAGCATACAGACACTCTCTGGCAGAGGCAATATGAAAATATTTTTAGTTTTATTAAAATTTAGTTGATTCAGCAAGGATGGTTTGGTAGGCTTTCAATGTGACGGGAAAGAGGAAAATGTATGGGAACCACTTACAGAGTCAGGTGAGATCTGAAAAACACAGACACAAGGCTGCAGAAGGAATTGCATGAACTGAAGCATGCGGAACTCCAGAAAGTGAAAACACAGCAGACATTACAGAGTAAGAACAGAACTAGCAAAGGCATCTGAACCTTTAGGGAAACTTGACTATAAAGTATATAGAGCAATGCAGCTTGAAGAGGAGACAAAATGGGGTGAATACTCACATGGATGCAAAATAAAGAGAAGGGACACATGTCTACCACATCTTTAAAATATGGCAAGGTTGAAGCTGGGGACAGATTGCACATTTTTATGAGGGGCCTTGAGGGGAGCCCCAGGGATACCACAACCCAGTAGGAGCCGGCATCTTTTGTTATTTTTCAGTGAGGTGCCCCGGTGTCCACCCAGGGCAACCCACAATATGCCCCACGTTGGGGGCTATGGGGAAGATCCATGGCCCCTGCCGTCCCGCTGGCTCCCCTGCATGCACCTACCCCAGGTGCAATGAGAGCCAGCATTGCTCACACCCTGTGGAAGCAGTTGTCTTGCTCCCGACATGCAGGAGCAATTCTGTGTTTCCCTGCCAGTGATAAAGCAAGCAGGGAAAGTTATGTGCTGCCAGCTTTCTGCTCTCGCCAGTTTAGAGCACATAACAGTTCCCTGCCTGTGCTCTTGCACACAGGGAAACCACAGTCTGCCGGAGATTGGGGTCTCCGGGACACCATACAAGAGCTGGCCCCGATGGATGGAGACACACTGGCCATGCAATGGCTTCGGGAGGGACGCCACAAGCCCCTCTTCTATTATTTAATTATCGGCCCCAGGGGTTGAGGTATCTGGGGCCACAAGGAGGCTTGGGGAGGGGGCCGCACTCCCACTCCCCTTTAATGATATATTGGCCTCGTGGTTGGGAATCCCAGAGACTGATGAAGGCTCAGGAAGGGGGGCGCATGCCCCCCTCCCCTTTAATTAAATATCGGCCCCAGGGGATGGGATCTCTGGGGTCTCAAAGAGGCTCGGAAAGGGGGGGGCACACCCTCCTCTCCTATAAAACAGATTCCCTGCCCCACTGGCCCTGGTCCACCCTGGGGGGGAGGGTTGTTTTTCAAAGTACATATTTGCGGTACAATTTAAATAAAAAATATGTTTTTGACTCAGGGGGCTTCCTCTGGGACGCCCCCACCAAGCCTGGTGGGGCAGGGTATCTCTACCCTGCCCTCCTATATTTTTTTTAACCTTATTTTCAGGGTAGGGAACTCAGTCCCCTAGTCCTAAAATAGCTAAAATCTTTGTTGATGTGGTGGTAGCCATTCAGATCTCATCTCAAGATCTCCCAGCTCCGTGGGTCCTCTGCAGTGGAAACTATACAAAGCTTTTGAACCTTAATTTCTCAAAAACTACTGAATGCAGTTACAACAAATCACAAAAAGCATACTTTCTGGAACAAGATCTTACTTGTTGTCAAATATGGTGAAATTCTGTTCAGCCGTTCCGGCTGTAGCTGTGTCTAATTTTCCAATGGAAAAATGATTAAGGAAAATGCATTTTGGGACCCCCCCTTCTTCTCTGCCCCCGCTTGGCGGATCACCCTGACCTTTTCAGGAAGGAATAGAGGTGTAAGCAACTTTTTTTTTGGACAGTTTTGTGAAGATTCTTCAAACGCTACCAAAGTTATAAGCAAACCAAAAAATGTTTTCCTATGAAAATGTGGTCCTAACTCTAACTACCCAGTGCCAACCACCACAGGGTAGTAGAAAATACTTCACAACACAACTGATGAATAGATAAATTCCTGATATATGCACAGCTGGCAGATGATACTCCAATGGTATGTCCACATTTTCCAAAGGAACCGGAAGTACATGTTTTGAATTAAAAGATATTTAGTACTAGTATGTGCACCAGGCTTATTAGACTGCACATATGAAGCAGAAAATTAATTCATTCTACAGTTACATATGCCCCAGATGTGGCAGGGAGATAGGCGCCTACAGTTATGCGTGATGGAATTACATAACTATCTAAGTGTATTGGGGGAAAATTATATACACATTAGAGTAACTGACAAGGTGGAAAATTGCAACAACCCCTGATGGTCTGTTATAATATAAGCAGCCATATATACTACAATAACACACTCCTAAGAATTACTAGCATTATAGTACACATAGGTGCACATCTGCAGGTATTTAATAAAGGCTCACCCTTTTTTTGGCTACACATGCTGCCACTCTGCACAGGTCTTGGCCTAGCATTCATGATCCACAGCATTGAGAGCTTCCAAAAGGAAGACCTCATTTCTTTATATTTCCATTATTAAAAATAAATGCAAAGAAAAAAACACAATATTTTCTTCCTGTATTTATGGTGTAAAATGATATAAACAGACAACCAGGTTCTTATCATAAACCAAATTATTCCCTAGCTACTATCGATCTGCCTTTTCCAGGCTCCTGGATTCACTGTCCTCTGATTCAGGGTGGCTTAGGGGCAAATGTACAAGAAATGTGACGGAGCGCGACGTTAGCCTTCTTGGCGTAACGCCGCGCACCACCACTTCTGAAACGCAGGGCTGCACCTTATTTACAACAATACAGTGCAGCCCTGCGTTTCACCAGCGATGGCTCTAAATTTAGCTGCCTAGCGCCAACGCAGGCACTCTTGCACAATTGTGCAAGTGTGCCTGCGTTGCAGGGTAAGATTTCTTATGTGCAGGAAGGTGTCCCTTCCTGCACATAAACAATCAGTAAAGGGCTTTTGTAACTTCTATGTGTACTGCAGAATACAGCACACATAGAAGTTGCAATGCGTAATTTTTGTTTATGTTCAGGAAGGGACACCTTCCTACAAATAAACAATCAATGGCGTTTTGCTGTTTCTATGTGCGCTGCACAATGCAGCACACATAGAAACAGCAAAAACGAGGAGAAATAAAGTATTTCTCCTCGTTTCACCAGGGTAAGACCAGGTTTTCCCTAGTCTTAATTTTTACGCTGCCCCATATTTACGCAGTGGCAGTGTGTAAAGCATTTGCACATAATATACAGTAATACAATGAAAACACTGCAAAAGGACACCACACCAGTTTTAGAAAAATATCCAATATTTATATGTGCAAAACAAGACCAAAACGATAAAAATCCAACATACAGCTATTCAAAATACTCATAAAGCAAAAATAAACTTTAAAAACAGTTCCTTGAAGTGGATAGCTCTGTCCATGACTACCTCAGTGGTGTGGATCAACAAATCCCACGGTTCTGGCTTACCGTGGCGGTGCGGCCTGGCTGTGGTATTGGAAGACTCTTTAAGCAGTACCTTTTGTCCCAGATGACAGCGGCAGTGCGGCCTGGCCTCTAAGGGGGGGTCGAGGCTGCAGTGTGAAGCAGAATGGTGTGGCATGCGGTGCCCTCAGGTCGCAGTGCAGGCAGCGGCTCTGTGGTGGGAGTCCAGTGGCATCAGTGAGACCAGGGCTGCGATGCGAAGTAGGACGGTGCTTGTCGTGGTGCAAACTGTCACTGTGCAAGCAACTGCATCCGTCGAAGATCGGTGGTCAATAGGGCTGGCGTCGGTGAGCCAAGGCTGCGGTGTGGGACGGGGCTTACGAGCGGTGCCCCCAGACCTCAGTGCAGACCGCAGCAGCGATGTCAGCTGGCAGCGTCGTCGTCGATGAAACCAGGGCGGCGACATGAAGCGAGGCGGTGCAGAGTGCGGTGCCCACAGGTCGCGGTGCAAGCAGCGGCTCAGTATTGGCGGTGGACGTCATCATCGGTGAGGCCAAGGTTGTGGTGCGAAGTTTGGCGGTGCCCTCTGGGTGTCTTCAGCTCACTGGGATGCCGGCGATCTTGGTGACAGCTTTGGATTGTAGTTTCTCTCTATGGCAACTGAGACACGTGGTCCCTCAGGTGGTACCCAGAGGAAGCCGAAGTGTTTGCTGTTCCTGAGACTTTTTGAACAGGGGGCAAGCTCTACTTCAAGCCCTTGGAGACACTCAGAAAGAAGATTGCAGAAAGTTCAGTCCAGTCCTTTCTCTGCACAAGAAAGAAGCAGCTACTGCAGGCCAACACAGCAAAGCACACAGCAAAGTGGTAGTCTCTCCTCACAGCTTCTCCAGCTCTTCTTCTTGGCAGGTTCCTTGATCCAAAATAGTTCTAAAGTTCTGAGGTCTGGGCTCTAATATTTATACCCTATTTCCCTTTAAAGTTGGTACCAATAAAGTTCCATGGGCATACATAAACCAGTTCCGCCTGGCCCAGGAGGTGGAGACAGCTTTGTAAGAGGCAGCCACAGTCCATTTAGGGGCAAGCAACAACTCCTCCCACTACTCTAAATGCAGTCAGATCTATTCAACCTGTCTCTGAGTCACCCAGGAAAAGCAGGGCACACCTCAACCCCCCATTTGGGTCTATCTAGTGTGACTGTCAGTTTAAAGCCCAGAAAGCTATTGCACAAAACAGGCAGAGGCACATGGATGGTTAGACAAGGAAATACCCACGTTCTAAAAGTGGTATTTCCAAAGACACATTATATCAATCAATCAGGGTTTTATAAAGCGCGCTACTCACCCGTGAGGGTCTCAAGGCAAGGGGGGGCAGCTCCGGATCAGTTGAAGAGCCAGGTCTTGAGGTCCTTCCTGAATGTGTGCAGGGTCGGGGAGCGTCTGATGTTCACAGAGCTCGTTCCAGGTCTTGGCTGCGATGTGGGAGAAGGCTCTCCCGCCTGTTCTGTTTCTGCGGATGCGGGGGACCTCTGCCAGAGCGAGGTCGGCGGATCGGAGGTTCATCTTGGGTGCGTGGAAGGATAATCTCTTGTTGAGGTATTTGGGTCCGATGTTGTTGAGTGATTTGTAGGCGTGGGTGAGGAGCTTTACTAAAAGATGTATTTTTAAATCCTGAGCTTGGGCATAGTAAACTTTACTTTTTTTATCAGCTCCCCTTGGCCAGCTATATTTGTAAGCGTGTTACAAAGCAGCCCCCGTGTTAACCTATGGGAGAGATTGCTTGTCAACAGTGAAAACGAAATGCACCGTATTTCACTACCAGGACATGTACAACACACCAGTACATGTCCCAGCTTTCACATGCACTGCACCCTGCCCACAGGGGTACCTTGAGCCTACTTGAGGGGTGTCTTATATGTAAGAAAAGGGAAGGTTAGGGCATGGCAAGTGCGTGCACTTGCCAGGTCGACATGGCAGTAAAAACTGCGCACAGACACTGCAGTGGCAGGTCTGAGAACCCTTTGAGAGACTGCTTGTGTGGGTGGCACAATCAGTGCTGCAGGCCCACTAGAGGCATTTGATTTACAGGCCCTGGGCACCCACAGCGCACCGTACTAGGGACTTAGTAGTAAATCAAAATACGCCAATCAGGGAAACACCAATCATGACAAAATTTACAGTAGGAGCATTTCCACCTTAACACTGAACAGCAGTGAGAAAGTGCGCAGAGACACTAAACCAGCAAAACAATGTCCAGCATATCACCAAAACCAGGAGGTCAGAAAGGAAAAAGACAGGGGAAACACGCCAAAAGATGCCAGGTTCAACATTTAGCAATTAGGAGGAAAGCTGACAGGGGATAATGGCAGCACAACTATAGCTTTGGGTGGCCCAGTCCTCTCAGCTTCGCAGTCAAAAAGTGCAATTTTTCGTGGGCGTGGCGCCCAGTAGTAGAGTAAATAATACACAGATACATTACTCCCATCACCTTTAAAACGAGTTAGAAAAATGAAAAAGCCTACATACATTCATAAAACCGTGACTACATATTCATTTAAATAGCATCAGAAATGATAGAACCTTGTTGTGCAATATAAGTGAACTAAAGTATATATTTTTTAATTATATAACAGTTATGGCGGGTCCCCTCATTACCCACGCAGCAGAGTCCCTTACCTTGGTGAGGCAGGGTATCTGGATGGCACAGTTCCTGCCCTGCTGCTGGGTGATGGTCATGGCTGGATGCGCAGTACCAGTTGCAAGGAGTGCTCCACACTGTATCAGAGGGCGCGATCAGCCTGAGTCCGCTGCCTCTGTCTCTCCCTTGATATCCGTCGCTTCACTCTTCCTGCCTGGATGCTTCCACCTGCTGGCCCGATTAACATATCCAATCGTTGCGGCTTTGTGGAATGTAGCAGCAAAACAACCGTGTTGCTTATTTAAATAAAAGCCTTTGCGGGGGCGTGGCTTGGAGGCCTGTTGTGAGGACGGCTGGCTGCAGCTTGATTCTGCTCTGCTATGACAGCGAGAATAGCCGTCACCTTTACATTTCAATTTGCAATAAAGTAAATGATGTTAGAACATCTGTTGTCCCGAATAAAACGTCTGGAAACAAAGTATTATCGTGTCATTTCCTGTTGTTCTACTTCTCAGTTTATGATGTAAAGTGTGCCAAAAAGTCGCCCTTTCCTTGATTTCAGAATACAATTATATTCACCGATTGTTGTTTGTAGACGAAAGACGTTGATTCCGGGCACCAGACAACACTGTCATCTACTGGAATTTAAAAGCATTGCATGTTTTCAAATACCGACGGCCTCAGGGGCCTCAATTCATAAGCACTGTGATTTGCTTATATTATATTTATATAGCATGGATCAACATTGCAAATATGCAGTGCTTCATACAATGAGCAGAGCAGGTAAACAGAGCAAAAATGAGTTAAAGAAAATAAAAAAAATATGTATGTGTGTGTTTATAAATCTATATTTAAATATATATGTTTATGAACATATATATTTATGCCATGGCATTGAAAGGAAACGTGGTCCAATAATACAGATTATTTAGAGCAACGGTACTATTGAATGCACATTCACACATTTTTTTACTACAATGCAAAAGTCAAATTCGAGTTTCTTACATCAGTACAGCAACAGTGACATGATAAAAACACTTTTTATTGCCTCACAGATTGCGTACAACAACTACTTTACACAATGGAAACTGTTCTCCCAGTACTCACAGGTCTCTTCAATGTTATTTTAGCATATTGCACAAGTTTAACCACTTGCATCCTGCTTTTGGTTAAATACCTATTGTTAAAGTAAGTACAGATGAAAAAATACCATAGCATAAATCATATATGCAGATATACAGAGTAAAATACATTGGGGGATATTCTCAAGAACGTGCGATAAACATCGCCAAAATAGGTTAACGCAAGTTTTCATATCGCCGTCTATCACGGGAAAATAACTCTGAGTTAACGTCGTATTTTCAACACGGCGGTAACATGCGATAGTCTCCCGATAACGCGTCAAATGTCTGCGATAACATTACCGGGACAGCAATGAAAATCCAAACCCGAACGCGAAGAAAGTTGCGATGGGCCCAACCGCGATAAGACAATCTGCGAAAAGCAGCGCCAGGCCTGCAAATCACACACGTCAGGCAAGAAAAATCACTACAAAAGCAGAAAAAAAAAAACACAAACATAAACCAAACTACAGTGAAGCACAATGGAGGCAGCCGGAGCAGGTACAGAGGACAGCCAGAACCCCACAAGCCCCCCCCGGAGGAGCAGCCTGGGACCTCGGGGACAGGGAAGGGCAAGGACAAGAAGAAGAGGAAGACGCGGTTCAGTCCGTAGGAAAACAGGATCCTGATCACGGAGGTGATAGAACACCATCAACAACTGTTCGTCACCTCCACTGTGTCATTGGCAACAAAAAATGCAACATGGCAGTCCATCGTGGACAAGGTGAATGCAGTCGGAGTGCTGAGGAGGACACTGGAAGAGCTCAAGAGGCGCTGGAATGATGTGAAGCGCAAGACCAAGCAGAAACTCGCCAACAACCAGAAGGCAGCAATGCAGACTGGAGGCGGGAGTCCAGCGCCACAGGAGGAGCTGGATGAGATGGAGGAAATGGTGTCCACAGTCATCAGTGGGGAGACGGTGGCAGGAGTTGGGGGACCGGACACTGCTCAACATGACCTGACACAACAGCAACAGGGTGAGTAACCACCAGGGACTGGGGGACGGGGGAGATGGGCACAATGACCCACATGCACAATCAAGCGGAGCACAGTGCACACCCACAATGACTCTGGATCATGTCCCTGATCCCCTTGGCACACTGCAGCACACATAGAAACAGCACGTAGGCCCCCGTCGACTATGTGCCCAGAGGAGGCCCACCCACACATCACTTATCTCACAACCAACCCATGCACATGTGCTGAACCCAGCAAAGCTGCGGGTCCGTGAGCCACACTGACAATGCAAGTGACACTGCATGACGATTAGCATGGCTGCAGTCCGATCATCATGACATGGTGCACGCCACCACACTGAGGTGGCTGAGTGTGGACCACATCCGTAAAGGAGCAGGTCACAGTCTGACACATCCACCTGCACAAACAACCCCTGATGTCAACAACACATCTGCGGACAAACCATGCCCCAGAGTCCCAACTCCCACCAAGACCCAAATTCACCCAAGTCTGCAACATCTCAGCACTGTATGGGCACAGAAGTCAAAGGCACACCGCCTAAAAGGGACAAGGGGCAGCAAAATCAGAGCTGCAGGGGCGACTCTCCCAAAATGCAGCACACACACCTGACATTCAGAGCACATCAGCATTGACAACAATGTGGTACAAACTGCAACACATTTACAACAGGACAGAGGACACAACAGGTGCCGCTTGTGTGTAGAAACTGGCCAATCACATTTGGCATCGCAGGGAAATGTGAGATGTCAATGTACAAGTACAAACAGATATCCGTGATGTTGTCGAAATGTCCACTGTCCCGCATCAAATAGGCAGCTCCTCCTAAACAGTCACAATGTACATTGTCATGCAGTCTGTATGTGAACTTGTAGAATGCGTCAACATACATGTGAACACAATGTAATACTGCATCTCCCCTTCACATTGCAGAGGGAGCATCAACACCTCCTGCAGAGCAGCCCCAACAACTCTTCACTGATGATGATGAGGACATCCCCAACATCGACACCGAAACCCTCCAAATCCTCATTGACAGCTTCGGCACCCCACCTCCAGGAGCAGGGCAGCCCAGCTGCATCGAGGAGACCCCACCCCCTGCACAGACCACACAGCAGGAAGCACCTACCACCCCGGCTGTCTCCCAGTCCCCCACGAACAACACATGGCCTTCCAACGTCGTGTGTTAGAGGTCCAGGAGAAGATGGCTGAACAGGTGCGGGTGGGGTTCGACCTCATGGCAGCCAAACTTGATGCCATACATGGGTGTCTGATTCCCATCAGGGACCACTTACAGTCCCTAACGGAAACCCACAGTCCGCTCCATGCTCTCCAACGATCCATGGCTGACATCGCTGGAGTCATGATACTGAGACAAGAACAACTGTCCAGTCAGAGTGGCTCCAGCGATGTCAGCCGGGAGTTGGGACAGATGCGGGGGCTCATAGAGAACATGGAGCGGATGACGGCAGAAAGAATGGCTGCCACGGCTGCACACCAGCAAGATGTGGCTAGGACATTCCATGCCCTGCAGCACATCGTCATGGCATTGCTGCCTCAAGGCCTTGTGCAGATGAATGCTGCTGCTGCTTCTACAGCCACATCTCCGCCCCTGATGTGTCAGTGCCTCACAGTGCGGCAGGCAATCCACCTCCGGCCCCTGTGGTGTCAGTGGCACACAGTGCAGCAGGCAATCAACCTCCGGCCCCCGTGGTGTCAGTGGCACACAGTGCGGCAGGCAATCCACCTCCGGCCCCCGATGTGTCAGTGGCACACAGTGCGGCCGACATTCCACCACCACCCACGTGTGAGGCACATGTGACATCAGAGGACAAAGATGCGGGTGAATCAACCTTACTGGTAAGGAGGAGGCAGTAGCATTCATCTCCGCCATATGGCCTGTTTCTGCTTGGTTCTGCCCTTTGCACCATCACCTTCCACTGTCCCCCGATACACTCTACGACACTCACCTTGGACCTCGACATGGACTGCCATTTTCTGTTTGGTTACCAATGACACAGCGATCAGACTGCGGACTGAACTCTTCCTCTTCCGATGTACTTGTCATTCCCTGAAGGACCCTGGCTGGCCCTCCACAGGCCAATAATGTGAAGTGGGGTTTGCATGGCCCTGTACTGCTCCAGCTGCAACACTCCACTGGATGTGAATTAAACATTCAGAATCGCACAGATGTTTCATGTCTTTGATCATTCAAGTATGAAAGTATGGATGAATGTAGGGCCAGTGATACCCCCTTACGTCCATGTTGCTCATGTAGTGGGACTTGAGTTACAGGGTGCAACATTGCCGATTGGGGTCCGGGTGGCGTAGACACTACAACAGAGACACAAGCATCAGTTACTTCCTTGTCCAGCCCAGAACTGAAGCACGCCCAGAGCCCCGGGGTCATTGTTCCCACCCCTACGCTGGCCTGCCATACGCCAGGCCAGTCCACTCCGCTTACGCTCAGAGGGGACAACGACTAAGCTACATGTCCCAGGTCTTTCCTGCAGTGATCTGCTGATCACTGGTCTAGTTGTCAGCATGCCACTCCCTGAGGGCTGGTTAACACCCACACCACACCCATCCAGCACAGGCGTCACAGGACATGCGACCCTGCCAATAAAAGGGGCCTAGCACATCACATTCCCCACTGCCAGACATGACATGATGGCGTCCGCACCACGAGACTCAATCATGAAGGGTCCATGACTTGTGGCGCACTGGGTTACTGGCACCCGATGCACTGCGGCCGGCACGGGCCTACCGACACGTGACGATGACTTGCGTTGCACAGGGTTAGTGGCACCCGCTGCACTGCGGCTGGCAGGGGCCTACCTCCACGTGACGATGACTTGCGTTGCACAGGGTTAGTGGCACCCGCTGCACTGCTGCTGGCAGGGGCCTACCACCACGTGACGATGACTTGCGTTGCACAGGGTTAGTGGCACCTGAGGAGCTGAGCAGGTGTGCAGCCTGTGATGATGCGTAGGCCTCGATGAGCCGTCCTGCTAATCGTGGTTCAATTTGAATTGTGAGCCCTGCTGGACTGTAGTGCACGCCAAAGGCAGCAGTCAGCACACACATGACTCCGCGGTGAAGTGCCGCAGGGTGCGCTGGGGGCCTGTGGTGCGGAATCCAGCGATCGGCTGAGGAGGATGCACCGGCACATGGTGGGCCCTCTTGGAGACACACCGGTGGCGGCAGGTGAGCATTGAGGCCTGGGTGCACAGGGCCGGCCAATCATCGCTGGGCGGAGGACCGGTCTGGGGACCAGGGCTGGGGTGCAGCAGGTGCACAGGATCACGCAGGCACCACCGGTCACGGCGGCGGACTCGTGGCTGGGTGGGGGCGCCGCCCTGGCTGACACGACCCTGCATGCAATGACGTGATGTGTGCGGGTTGGTTTGGGACGTAGCCACCTCGTCTCCAGTGTGAATTTGCCCATTGAAGGTGGTCAGCCACGTGTGTGTAGGCCTATGGACAGGTTGTGGCGGAGACTGAGACACACGCAGTAGTCACTGGTGGTGGATTTGTGACATGTGCATTCCCACAGTTGTGAGTTGGGGGATTGTGGAGTTGAGATGTGTGGTGTGTTCAGTTGGTACTTGCCGATGGGCAGTGAATTTCCTTGGGGGCCATCCTCAAAGCACTGGTTGGTGGCGGACTTGCGGACATGTGGGAATCATGCACACTGCCTGGGGAGTTTGCGACGACATTGGTGGACAGGCCACGGTGGTCCACTTTTGTCTGCACATTGATGGCATGCGTGTGGTTGCTGTTGCGGTGATTGTGTGCAGTGTCGGCAGGGGGCACAAGTCGTACACGCGTGCTGTGAATTGCCCCCAACATGTGCGTGACGCCAGCTATGGTGTAGTTCCCTTGCGTGGTCTCAAGATGTTCCTGCGCAGTGTGGGGGGAGTGAGGGGCAGGGGTATCGAGCTGACACACACCGTGATGCTTTCAGCTATGATGAGTCCTGCATGATGTGACCGTAACAGCAGTTCGTGTGGTCGTTACCTTCCTCTTCATTCCTACGATGGTTACGGCCACACAAACTTCTGTTACGGTCTTCTCATGCATGATTTATCATGCCTGTGAGCATTCCGGTTTGTCCAAGTGCAGTACACTGTACCAGATTAGGCATGTGACTATACGGGAGTTTGACCATTGTCACCATCTCTCCCACAGGTTTCTGAAGACACGTTGCCCTGTTGAATTTCCCCGTTGGGAATGGAACGCTTTGGCTGAGCTTTTCGTTTTGTTTGTTTGTGTATTTGTAATAAAGTTCTGTTTTTACACTTCTGTTGACTACTGGACTTCATGACCTGGCGCACCCACATTTCGGTTACTACGATCTTGGGTCTGGGGCATGGAGGCGTCTAGCACGGCTGGCATTGGGGTTGGTTGCGCAGGTACACTACAAATTGGAACTATTGTGTGGTGCGGATACAGGGGCCCGCCGTTGCTTTTGTGGACATGCATCCATGACATGTGTGAGGGAGTTTGATGGGGCTGGCTGTGAGACTCCTCTGACTCTGGCAGTTGTTGGTTGGGAGGTACCAGGGGCCAACAGGTGCAGCACAGCCAGCAGCTTTGTCTGCGTGGGGATGTAGGTTGTCCGCTGTGTTGGTACAGTCAGCCTGTGGGTGATGTGGGTCAGGATGCGGAGGATGGTTGTCCTTTTGAGCATGTGTTGGCCAATGGCTTCCTCTGGCGTTGAGTCTCTGGGGCTGGTGCGTTTTAGGGTCGTCCGCTGTCCTACACTGCCTAGGTGGTAATCCGGGGGGGTGGTCCGGGGGGGCCTGGGAGTGGTGGCGATGAGTGTTGTGGCCCTCTTGGTTCTCCGAGCTGCATGATCAGTAGCTCCATGGCGTCTGTTGGTCTTCAGATGTGGCTCTGGGCTGGGCTCCCTTTCATACTGCAGGTAGTCGTCCTGCTTAACACCAGCAAAAGGCAGGTGTTAAATCCCTGCTGCTAACGCGCCTTATCGCCTGTTCTTGGTTCGCATCGCAGATCTGACTGGTCGTTGAGAATCTCGCGAAGTGGTGTTTTTGTGTGTTCTTGTATGGGAACGTCTACTTTGCATATAATTAGCGTTAGTTGTCGCACTCATCCGTGGCGATGTTTTTTGCAGTTGCTATCGCAGGAAAACTGGCGTTGTCGGCAGTTTGCACCAGCTTGTGAATGGGGCGATAAATCTATCGCCACTTTGGCGGTGCTAAAGTGCCAATAAATCGGCGATAACTCCTTGAGAATATGCCCCACTATTTATTACTGTTGTGGAGGAAGGGGCACCATGATTCACTCAAGGTTTTACCTCTCATGAGTCATGCATGGCCTCTCCCACATTCAACAATGGTAATAAAAAGCATATTATATATATGGAAG
Source organism: Calotriton arnoldi (assembly GCA_963921515.1). Taxonomy (NCBI): domain Eukaryota; kingdom Metazoa; phylum Chordata; class Amphibia; order Caudata; family Salamandridae; genus Calotriton; species Calotriton arnoldi. Next base: position 61,469 of record CAWUFW010016762.1, on the reverse strand, counting down.
AGTGAGTGGGTGTATGAGTACTGGTTTCGGTGTGTGAATTGGTATGAGAGTGGTTGTGTGGGTGTGTGAGAGGAAGTACAAGAGGTTGTGTGGGGGGTGAGTAGGTATGTGAGTGGTTCTGTAGATGATGTCATCAGTGATGCCATAAGTGATGTCATTTGAGAAGTCATCAGTGATGTCACTGACCATGTCATGAGTGATGTAATAAGTGAGGTCATAAGCAGTGCATTGTTGGGGCATAAGTTATAGTTAGCTCAGGTAACTATAACTGCTGAATTCCACTGTTATTTTACAAGTAAAATCTGAGCCCAACTATAACGTCTCTGTCATTTTGTTTTTTTCATTGGATTTTAAAGGTTTAATTAATTCTGCATCTCAGCTATAACTTCCCTGTAACCATTGTTTTTTTTAAGTGACTTTCTAAAGTTTTCCAAATTCCATTTCCTAACTATAACATCCTTGTAACCTTTGGTTTTTTATGTGAATTTCTGTGGGTTTTTAACTAATAGTTGTGTTTGCAGAGTGGTGGGGAAATGGGCGTGTGCTTACATGGCCTGTCAGAGCTGTATTACAGATGGTGCCCCGGGGTCACAACAGGTGTTTGCGCCCACTTTGCATGCCCCCTGGGCACTTTGGTATTATAGAAGGGGACGCAGACGGTTGTGCGTCCCCTTCTATAATACCGATGGCGCTGGTGCACTTAAATCGCCAGCGCTATCAACAGAGGGTGTTCCCTCATTTGCATAAGGGCGTGCCCTTTGCAAATGAGGGAATTCCTTTGACTCTGCACCCGCGCCATATTACAGACATGGGCGCAGAGTCAAATAAGCCCTCATGAGGCGCACTGACAATGTGACATTTAAAAGGTGCACACTGTTAGTGCGCCTCCTGACAGCAGCCCCCTGCAGGGGGTAAAGTGGGTCCCATGGACCCCCCAGACATCCCCTTGCAGGTGGGTGCAATCACTGACTGCACCCGCCTGCAAGGGAATCTCTAAACCCCTTTGAAAGTGCAGGTGGGTGCCACCTGCACTGTGAAAACATGGAGCGGCTGCTCCATGTTTTCACATGAATGTGCTGCCCCCAGGACAGACCGAGTTCGTGGCTGCCCTGGGGGCAGTGCATACACCATAATGGAGTATATTATCACTGTTTGCACCCAGCGCACCTTTTGAAAGGTGCGCCAGGTGCAAACAGTAATAATGTGTAATTCGGCCCCAGTAGTTTGCAACGAGGCATATTTGCAGAAGAATGGAGAAAGGGGGCGGGACCTCTGATCAGCTCTCAGCAGTTGCGCTGTGTGGAACTTACTGGAGGTAACAGGAGGGGTTCTTGGATCCCAAAGGCCATCAGCATCCAAGGGGATTTCATCATCCATCCAGTAGTGCACCCAGGGAGGCATTTGCAGAGTGGTGGAGAAAAGGGGCGAGATCTCTGAAGTCCTCTCAGCAATCTCGTTCTGTGGGACTTACTTGAGGTAACAGGAAGGGTTGTTCACCCCCAAGGACCCTCAGCTGCCAAGGGGACTCCATCCCCCAACCAGTAGTGTGCCAGGAGGCACTTTCACAGAGAGGTGGAGAAAGGGGGCATGGCCTCTGACGACCTCTCAGCTATCCTGCTGTGTGGGACTTACTGAGGTAACAGGAGGGGTTGTTGGCCCCCAAGAACCATCAGCAGCCAAGTGGACTTCATCCCCCAACCAGATGTGCACCAGGAGGCGCGTTTGCAGAGTGGTGGAGAAAGGGGGTGTGGTCTCTGAACACCTCTCAGCAATCCCCCTATGTGGGACTTACTGGAGATAACAAAAGGGGTTCCTGGCCCCCAAGGACCCTCAGCATACAAGGAAAATTCATCGTGAAACCAGTAGTGCACCAGGAGGCACGTTTGCTGAATGGTGGTGAAAGGGGGAGGGACCTCCAGCGACTTGACAGGCTGGCTTTTAAAAAAATGGTATTATTATGAGAGGGGGCCGCGTGGACACCATCTTCCCCAGGCCGATTTTTGCCCCGGGGTCTCCATCCCACAGGGTCAGGCCTTCTTAATTATAAAGCTTGGGGAAAGGGGTCGCACAGCTCCCCTTCCAGGCCGATTTCAGCCACAGGGACCCCATTCCCCGGGGCCCAGCCTAAATTCTGGGTGCCCTTGTCCCATCCTGGGCACCCGGTACCTTTCATTAGGGACTGCAGGGGGGCCTGAAGGCACCTGGGGGAGCCAGCATTGCTTTCATAGAGAGGGAGCTGCTGAATATGCAGCTCCCTCTCTTTGAAAGCAATTCTGCTCTGCTTCCAGCAAGCAAGAGTATTTTTAATGCTCTCACATGCTGGAAGTGGAGTGTTTTCTATGGCTTGGTGGGACCTGAAAAGCTGCCGCCAAGCTAAAGCAAACAGCTATGTCCCGGGGGCGGGCACCCCGGGATATAGCAGGACCGGCCCTGGGGTATGGCAGGCCCCAGGGCCATCTATCGCTTCAGGAGGGGGGCGTCCCCACTCTTTTTAAATTTGTAGGGCCTGTCCCATGAAAATGGAGGTTCCCGGGCCAAGAACAGTCCGTGAGGAGGGCACCATTCTATTTACAAAAATTAACTTGGCCCCAGGGAGGTGGTGGTCCCTGGGGCCCAGGGTCCCTAAGGTCCCCCGCTAAAGCTTGTTTATGTACCAGGGGATGTGGTGGTTCCCAGGGCCAGGGGGAGTCCTAGACACCCTCCCCAAAGAATGCATAGGTCCCAGGGAGGTGGTGGCCACAGGGGCATGGGGGGTCCTCAAGGCTCCCTGATTTGTTGTTGGTGTATGGCCCCGAGGAGGAGGTGGTCCCCGGGACCCAGAGGGTTCCAAGAGACCCCCCATTAATCATTAAACAAGCCCCAAGGAGGTGGTGGTCCCTGGTGCATAATAAGCAACAGGAGGGGAAGCCCATGCGCCTCCCCCGCCTTTATTTGAAAACTGACCCCAGGACTTGGCCCACTTGGGACCGATAATTAACGAATCATGAGGGTCCGCACTTTGTTTTTTTGTTTTTAATTTTGTATGAGATTCATGAATCCTGACGAAATAATTTAAAAAAATGCTTTTTTGGCACTGCAGGGTCCCTCTGGGACCCCCCTCAAGAGTCCTAGGAGGTCAATGTATTTCTACCTTGCCCCCTTTTCTTCTTTTTTTTGGGACTGCCAACACTTCCTGGTTTGAAGTGTTGGCAGCCAATTAGATTTCAGCACGATATCGGAAGGGGTCGCGGATCCTCTGCTATGCATACCTAAATATACAATTGGAAATTTCTTTAAATTACTCCACAACCACTAAACAGATTTACAACAATTTACAAAAAGGTCTCTTTCTGGGCCAACAGCTAACGTTCTGCCAAATTTGGTGTAATTCTCTTTGGGCTGTAGCCATGTCCAAAGTTCCTATCGAAATTAACATGGGGAAAATGTGTTTTTTTGACTGCCTTTTTCTCAGCCCCCACTTGACGGACCACTCCGAAACTTTCAAGACAGCCACAGAAGTAAGAGTCAAACTAGCTTTGAAATTTTTGTGGGGATTCATAAAATGTTGCCAAAGTTATTGACAAATGAAAAACGCTCTTCCTATGGAAACTGCATAGATATGTGTGTGTATATATATATATATATATATATATATATATATATATATATATATATATATATATATATCAAAACCACAAAGTTCGCCGATTGAGGAGAGCCACAAACAGGTAGGTAACATCTCGTTTAATGTAGAAGCTGCAGCCAAGTAAAAAAAGAAAACTTCACCAAAATGTATCAGCCTGACGCGTTTCATGCTCGAAAAGCATTTCTTCAGAGGCAGTTCAAATTGTGAAGTGACGCACAAGGCAGTACTTGTATCTTCAAACCACCCGCCCCAGTGGGCGTCGGCTCGCGCTGAGCTTGATGGTCCCTGTAGTGCCTGATAATACTCAAGTGAGCTGCTGCACTTCGCAAAAATTCAAAAAATAAAACCACAGTGGGTATGGAAAGAGTCTCTCTTACACTTTGCTTGCACTTTAAAACTCCCACAAAACGACCTCCTGTCTTTTCAGTGCTGGTAGCCGTTTGGTTCCAACTCGGTCCACAATCATGTGGCAGGGCTTCTCCCACGACCGGGACCAGCCATCTCAACATCAAAACCACAAAGTTCGCCGATTGAGGAGAGCCACAAACAGGTAGGTAACATCTCGTTTAATGTAGAAGCTGCAGCCAAGTAAAAAAAAAAAAACTTCACCAAAATGTATCAGCCTGACGCGCTTCATGCTCGAAAAGCATTTCTTCAGAGGCAGTTCAAATTGTGAAGTGATGCACAAGGCAGTACTTGTATCTTCAAACCACCCGCCTCAGTGGGCGTCGGCTCGCGCTGAGCTTGATGGTCCCTGTAGTGCCTGATAATACTCAAGTGAGCTGCTGCACTTCGCAAAAATTCAAAGAAATAAAACCACAGTGGGTATGGAAAGAGTCTCTCTTACACTTTGCTTGCAGTTTAAAACTCCCTCAAAATGACCTCCTGTCCTTTCAGTGCTGGTAGCCGTTTGGTTCCAACTCGGTCCACAATCATGTGGCAGGGCTTCTCCCACGGTCGCCAGTAGGTAGTTATAGTTAGGACCTAGTTTCCTTAGGAAAAGCATTTTTTCTTTTGCCAATATCTTTGGTGCCGTTTGAGGAATCTTCGCAAAATTTTCAAAACTAATGGGGCGCTCAGGTCAGCTCCTGACTTGTACGTTTCGGGGTGATTCATCAAGCGGGGGCTGATAAAAAAGGGGGGTCCCAAAACGCGTTTTCCCCATGTTAATTTCCATAGGAAAAATTGGAACAGGCTAAAGCCCGAACTGCTGAACGAAATTACACCAAATTTGGCAAAAAGGTAGCTCTTGGTTCAGAAAGCGACCTTTTTTTTAAATGGTGTACATCCGTTTGGCAGTTCCTGCGAAATTTAAAAAAGAAAAATATCGATATCTGAGCACCGAGGAGGAGTTGCGATTCCTCCCGAGCACGAGCTGACTTCTGATTGGCTGCCAACACTCCAAACTAATTAATTAATAAGTAATTATTTTGCGGGGGCTCGCGGGGACCGCCACCTCCCCGGGGCTAACTTATTTGAATGTGGGGGAGCACGCAGCCCCCCGCAGCACCGGGATCGCCACCGCCCCAGGGCTCGTTGATTAAATGCGTGGGGGGTCGTAACCCCCCACTCTGCCCCAGGGACCGCCACCTCCCCGGGGCATTTGTAATTGTAAGGCAGGAGCCTCGCTGGCCCCCCCAAGCCCCAGGGATCGCCACCTCCTCGGGGCTTCTTTCATTCATTAGGGGGCGGCCTTGCGGGCCCCCCCAAGCCCCGGGGACCACCACCTCCCCGGGGCTATGAAAATTTAGGGAGGGGAGACGCACAGCCCCCCTCCTGGAGCCCCCGATGGCCCTGGGGACCGCCACCCCTCAGGGCCGGCTACTGCAATGTCCTGGGGTGCCCACCCCCGGGACATTGCTGTTTGCTATGACAGGGCGGGAGCACGGCTCCCGCCCTGCCACAGCAAACCCTGCTTCGCTTCATTGAAGTGAGAGCAGGAAAACCTGCTCTCGCTTCAACTAAGCAACGCAGGATTGCTTTTAAACAAGGGGAGCTGCATGTCAGAAGCTCCCCTTGCTCAAAAGCAATGCTAGCTCCCGCAGGAGGCGGGGAGCCGGCGGGACTGTGGGGGCATTGGGGCGAATACAAAATAATTGAAGGTTTTTTTTTTTTATGTTTCGAGTTTGAAGTCGCGACTCCAATGCGGCTCTCAGCGCGGCCCCCCATGTAACGTCGCGTTGGCTTCGCGAATCCACCTTAAATAAATAATTAACAGTGGAAAAAAGGTTGAAAATAAGAAAAGGGGGCAGGGTAGAAAGACCCTGACGCCCTAGGCCTGGTCAGGGGGTCCCACAAGGACCCCCAGGCCCAAAAAAAGCATTTAAAAAAAAAAAAACATCCAAAATCGCGCTGGGTGTGCGAATCCGGACGAAAAAAAACAAAAAAAACGAAGAGCGGGCTCCTGCGCTTCATTTTTTATAAGCCTCCGGGTGGGCCAGGTCCCGGGGGCAATCAGTAATCATTTTGCAGGGGCCCATCGGGGCCCCCACTGCCCTGGGGACCGCCACCTCCCCGGGGCTTGTTGATTAAATGCGTGGGGGGGTCGTTACTCCCCCCACGCTGCCCCGGGGACCGCCACCTTCCTGGGGCATTTGTAATTATAAGGCGGGAGGGCCTTGCTGGCCCCCCCAAGCCCCGGGGATTGCCAGCTCCCCAGGGCTAAGCAAATTTAGGGAGGGGGGCCACACGGCACCCCTCCTGGAGCCCTCGATGGCCCTGGGGACCGCCACCCCCCAGGGCCGGCTCCTGCAATGTCCCAGGACATTGCTGTTTGCTATGACAGGGTGGGATAGCAAACCCTGCTTTGCTTCGTTGAAGCGAGAGCAGGAAAACCTAGGTTTCAGGGACGTTATAGTTAGAAATTAGCATTTGAAAAACCTTTGAAATTCACTGAAAAAACCCAGGGACGTTATAGTTAGAAATTAGCATTTAAAAAGCCACAGGTTTCAGGGACGTTATAGTTAGTTGGACATTTCACTCGTACAAAACCAGAGAAATTCGGCCGTTATAGTTAGTTGAGCTAACTATAACTCGCGCCTCCGCAATGCACTGCTGATGACGTCACATATTACATCACTCATGACATGGTCAGTGACATCACTGATGACATCACTGATGACATCTCAAATGACATCACTGATGACATCTCAAATGACATCACTGATGACATTGAGGGGGTGCGAGTTATAGTTAGCTCAACTAACTATTACGGCCGAATTTCTCTGGTTTTGTACGAGTGAAATGTCCAACTATAACGTCCCTGAAACCTGTGGTTTTTTCTGTGATATTATATATATATATATATATATTTATATATATATTCACTGAAAAACCATAGGTTTTAGGGACAGTTATAGTTAGTTGGACATTGCACTCGTACAAAACCCGTGAAATTCCCCCGTTATAGTTAGTTCAGCTAACTATAACTCGCGCCCCGCAATGCACTGCTGATGACGTCACATATTACATCACTCATGACATGGTCAGTGACATCACTGATGACATCACTGATGACATCTCAAATGACATCACTGATGACATCATCCAGTGACTGTGTGTTTCTGTAAAGTTTAAATATTTTTTATATATATAGGGAAAGGCGTATTGAAGAATGAGTGGGTGTATAAGTGTCTGTATGGATGATTTAGTAGGTGCGTGACTAATTCTATAAGTGAGTGATTAAACGTATCTTACTGAATGCATGGGTTAGTGACTAAACTGGGTGAATGTCTGTATCTGTCTGTTGCTGTGTAAGTGGCTGCATGGGTTTGTGAATAGCTACATGAGTGTCTATAAGAGTTATTGATTTGTTGTCTGAGTATCTGTATGGGTGCCTGAGTGTTTGTGTGGATGGGGTGTGTGCGACTGTGCATAGATGTGTGAGTGGGTGATTCACTGGGTGGATGGTTTCAAGAGTGCATCTGTGATAGACTGTATGGGTGGGTAAGTGTGTGTAAGAGTGTGTTAGTGAGTGAATGTATGTCCCAGTGGTACATGTGTGAGTAACTACATATGTGAAAGGCAGTATATATGTGTGTTGGAGTATATAAATAGCTATAAGCGAGAGTGAGTGATTGTGATAGTGGCTGTATGGATGAGTGTGTGCTTGTATCAGTGATTGTATAAGAGCGTAACAATGTGCTAGTATTTGTATGATTAAGTGAGCTGGTGTGTGTATAACTGTATAGGTGAGTAAATGGCAGTGTGTTTAATTATTTGCATGACTGACTAGGTGTGTGAGTACCTCTATGGTTGAGTGGCGGTGTTTGAGTGTCTATATAGGAGTAAGAGTGCATATGATAGTCCTGTATTGAGTGACCATAAGTATGAGTGACTGTACGGGTGAGTGAGTGGATGTGTGTGTGTAGACCTAAGAATCAGTGAGTGGGTATGTAGTTATTGGTGTTGGAGTGTCTATGGTTTTGCGAATGGCAGTCTGTAATTTAGATTGGGTGTATCAAAGGTTATATTAGGGTGTGAAGAGCTGCATCAGATTATCACGTGGATGATGTCATCAGTGATGTCATTTGAGATGTCATCAGTGATGTCATCAGTGATGTCACTGACCATGTCATGAGTGATGTAATATGTGACATCATCAGCAGTGCATTGCGGGGCGCGAGTTATAGTTAGCTGAACTAACTATAACGGGGAATTTCACGGGTTTTGTACGAGTGCAATGTCCAACTAACTATAACTGTCCCTAAAACCTATGGTTTTTTCAGTGAATTTCAAAGGTTTTTTAAATGCTAATTTGTAACTATAACGTCCCTAAAACCTATGGTTTTTTCAGTGAATTTCAAAGGTTTTTAAATGCTAATTTGTAACTATAACATGTCTGAAACCTACGGTTTTTTCAGTGAATTTCAAAGGTTTTGTAAATGACAATTTTTAAATGTATTAATTGTTATATAAATTTTTTTCATACTGATTTCGAAATTTTTTAGAAAACATTTTTTTTACATATTTTATTTTTTAAATTACATTGTAATTATATTATACATTACAAAAATACTTTCTCAGAATGAATTACTTTAGTTTAAATACTTTGCACATAGGCAATAGACTTTTAAGTACAGTAGTTACAGTTGTTGCAATGGGCAACACATTTTCAAACACAATGCAACATTCAGCTCAATGTGAATTTCTAGTTAAATGCAATTAGTTACTTTATGGATTACTTTTCTAACCACAGGACTGGATCCTAGATTCAGTCCTGGGACATCTCCTGTAAACAGTTGAGTAAAAGCGTTTTGGTTACAGTCGTGATTTTTAAGGAATATTATTGTACTTTAAAAGTTGACACTTAGAAACTTTTTCTCATAGAATGACCAATGTTATCCTATGGAAGGAAATTCACTTAGGAGGTAAAAACTGTTATCGTTACTTTTTGTTACTCAGTGTTGGATCCTGGATCCAGCACTGGTGCATCTCCTGTAAACAGTTGAAAGAATGCGTTTAAGTCATACAGGCGATTTTTAAGGAATATTTGTAGTTTGTGAAAATCGACACTTTGAAACTTTTCTGCTGAAAACCAGACAAAGGATTCCTATGGAAGAAAATATAAGTTACTGGTAAGTACGGTTAAAATTACTTTTCAGGGTCAGTGCTGGGCTAAAAGATGCAGCACTGGGTTCTCTCCTGATAACAGGTGAGTAAATTGGAATTCGTACTTTGGTTGATTTTAGAGGAATATTATAAAGTTCCAAAACTCCACACTTAGAATTTCCAAGTGAAACCAGTCAATGTTAGCCTATGAAGGAAATTCAAGTTACCGGTAAGTACGGTTAAAATTAATTTTGAGGATCAGTACTGGGCTGAAAGATGCAGCACTGAGGTCTCTCCTGATAACAGGTGAGTAAATCAGAATTCGTATTTCGGCTGATTTTAGAGGAATATTTTAAAGTTCCAAAACTCCACACTTAGAATCTTTTTCAGCAAAAAGCAGGCAATGATATCCTATGGAAGGAAATTCAAGTTACCGGTAAGTACGGTTAAAATTACTTTTGAGGATCAGTACTGGGCTGAAACATGCAGCACTGAGGTCTCTCCTGATAACAGGTGAGTAAATCGGAATTCGTATTTCGGCTGATTTTAGAGGAATATTTTAAAGTTCCAAAACTCCACACTTAGAAGAATTTCCAAGTGAAACCAGTCAATGTTAGCCTATGGAAGGAAATTCAAGTTACTGGTAAGTACGGTTAAAATTACTTTTCAGGACCAGTACTGGGCTGAAAGATGCAGCACTGAGGTCTCTCCTGATAACAGGTGAGTAAATCAGAATTCGGATTTCGGCTGATTTTAGAGGAATATTTGTATGTTTCAAAAATCAAAACTTAGAAGAATTTCCAAGTGAAACCAGTCAATGTTAGCCTATGAAGGAAATTCAAGTTACCGGTAAGTACGGTTAAAATTACTTTTCAGGATCAGTACTGGGCTGAAAGATGCAGCACTGAGGTCTCTCCTGATAACAGGTGAGTAAATCGGAATTCGTATTTCGGCTGATTTTAGAGGAATATTTTAAAGTTCCAAAACTCCACACTTAGAAGAATTTCCAAGTGAAACCAGTCAATGTTAGCCTATGAAGGAAATTCAAGTTACCGGTAAGTACGGTTAAAATTACTTTTCAGGACCAGTACTGGGCTGAAAGATGCATCACTGAGGTCTCTCCTGATAACAGGTGAGTAAATCGGAATTCGTATTTCGGCTGATTTTACAGGAATATTTTAAAGTTCCAAAACTCCACACTTAGAAGAATTTCCAATTGAAACCAGTCAATGTTAGCCTATGGAAGGAAATTCAAGTTACTGGTAAGTACGGTTAAAATTACTTTTCAGGACCAGTACTGGGCTGAAAGATACAGCACTGAGGTCTCTCCTTATAACAGGTGAGTAAATCGGAATTCGTATTTCGGCTGATTTTAGAGGAATATTTGCACAATGGTGAAGGGAGGGGTGGGGCCTGAGGTGACATCTGTGCAAACGCGCCCCGTGGCACGTTTTAAGTTGGGGGATTAAGTCCCCTTGAATCCTGAGGGTCCCTAGGGGCCAACTAGCCCACCAGGAACCTCCAATATGCGCCAGGGGCTGCGTTGCAGAGACGTGTAGAGAGGCCACACCCCTTTTAAACCTCTCTGCAACGCAGCTCTGTGGCGCTTTCTGGATGTACCTGTTGGGCTAGTTGGCCCCCAGGGACCCTCAGGATTGAAGGGGATTTAATTCCCCATCTTAAAACGCGCCACGGGGCCTGTTTGCACACATGTCACCTGAAGCCCCGCCCCTCCCTTCACCACTGTGCAAACGCGCCCCGTGGCGCGTTTTAAGTTGGGGGATTAAGTCCCCTTGAATCCTGAGGGTCCCCGGAGTCCAACTAGCCCACCATATACCTCCAAAAAGCGCCACAGAGCTGCGTTGCAGAGAGGTGTAAAAGGGGTGTGGCCTCTCTACACGTCTCTGCAAGGCAGCCCCCTGGCGCATACTGGAGGTTCCTGGTGGGCTAGTTGGCCCCAGGGACCCCCAGTATTCAAGGGAATTTGTTCCCCTCTGCAAACGCGCCAGGGCGCGTTTGCAGAGTGGTGAAGGAAGGGGCGGGGCCTGCGGGCCCGATCGTTTTTTGTTTTTTTGTCCCTGAAGGGGGCTGTGTGGCCCCCTTCCTTTTTTCTCTTTTGGGCCCTGGGGACCCCATCCCCCAGGGCCTTACCCCTTTTTAATTTTTCAAAAAAAAAAAAAAACGGGAAGGGGGCCGCGTGGCCCCCTTCCCTGGGCCTGTATTGGCCCCGGGGACCCCATCCCCCAGGGCATGGCCTATATATTTATTATTTTGAGGGGGCAGCGTGGCCCCCTCCTCTGGCCATTTTAAGGCCCGGGGACCCCATCCCCCGGGGCCGGCCTTTCCATTTTTTTTTTTTTTCTCTTTTTTGGGGAGGGGGCCGCGTGGCCCCCTCCTGAGCCACTACTTGCCCGGGGACCCCATCCCCGGGGCTGGCCCTCTCCGTTGGGGACTGTGGGGGGTCCCCAATCCCCCACAGTCCCGCCGGCTCCCACGTCCCTTGGGAGCCGGCATTGCTGTTCCACATGGGGAGCAGCTGACATGCTGCTCCCCATGTGGAAAAGCAATCGCTTTGGATATTGGAAGAGAGAGCAGGTTTCCTGCTCTCTCTTCCAATATCCAAAGCAGTTTGCTATGGCAGGACGGGAGCCGCGAGGCTCCGTCCCTGCCATAGCAAACTACAGTGTCCCGGGGGTAGGCACCCGGGACACTGCAGGAGCCGGCCCTGGGGGTGGTGGTCCCCAGGGCCATCAAGGGCTCCAGGAGGGGGCCACGCGGCCCCCTCCCATTCAGTACACAGCCCCGGGAGGTGGTGGTCCCCGGGGCTCTGGAGGTCCGTAACGGACCCCCATATTAAAATGTTTAGTGCCCCGGGAGGTGGCGGTCCCGGGCGTGTGGGGGGCTGGAGCCCCCCACACTGGTTTTATTTTTAATTAAAAAAAGCCCCGGGAGGTGGTGGTCCCGGGGCTGCGGGAGGGCTCAGAGCCCTCCCGCACCATTTTTCAAAAAGCCCCGGGGGTGGCGGTCCCCGGGGCTTGGGGGGCCCTTTGAGGCCCCCACACATTAAATTATCCCCCCCACCATGCCCCGGGACTTGGGCCACCCGGGGGCCAATTAACATCGAAGCGCGGAGACCGCGCTTCGATTCTCGGCAGGATTCGCGCACCCTGAGCGCATCCTGCCGATTTTTTAAAAATTGTTTTGTTTTTTTGCCCAGGGGTCCTTGTGGGACCCCCTGAGCAAACCTAGGGGTCAGGGTGTTTCTACCCTGCCCCCTTTGTGCGCTTTGCGCACTTGTTTCTGTCCCTCGGTTCTACCGAGGGACAAAATAACTGCCAACATTTCCTGAATCGGAATGTTGACAGCCAGCTGACAGCCAATTAACATGCAGCTCGTGATCGGGACGGTGCGCGCAGGGTGCGCTGAGGGTACGCGGACCCTACTCGGCCATAGATATCACTAACTTTTTACTTTTACTTTTCTCAGCAACTACTGAACGGATTTACACCATTTAACAAAAAGGGTTCTTTCTGAACCAAGAACTACCTCTTTGCCAAATTTGGTGTAATTCCGTTCAGCAGTTCAGGCTGTAGCCGTGTCTAAAGTTTCCTACGGAAAAGTGCATGGGGAAAACGCGTTTTGGGACCCCCTTTTTCTCGGCCCCGCTTGGCCGAATCCCCGAGACTTTCAGGGTAGGAGCGGACCGGAGCGGGCCACAAAGTTTGAAAATTTCGCGAAGATACGTCAACCGGCAAGAGAGTTATTTCAAATAGAATGTCGCGGATTTCCTATGGATAATAGGTTGTAACTATAACTATCTACTGGCGACCGCCAGTAGATAATATAGTTATATATATATATATATATATTGTTCCAAGAAGTGCCCGAAAGCTTCGAAGTCGCGCTCACAGCAAATGTAACCTATCGGCAATTACATATGGAAAACCAGCCTCTGCATACCAGGGATAACTTCTTTATTGCCAACGCGTTTCGAGGCAGGCAGCCTCTTCTTCTTAGGCAGCTGTAAAATGCGGTATGGAGTTCCTCATTGCATGTACCTTATTTATACTGCCCCCAGTGGGCTACTCTAAATGCGATAACTTTTATAGTGCATACATGGACTTGTAGTCCTGGAAATTAAATGATTACCCTCAGTGGGTTCCGTGCCATCATTTAACTTCATATATCATTGTCTTTAATCAAAAGCCCTCCAGTGGGCCCCACGATGCCAGGCAGGTTTAATTAAGTCCCCATTTGCTGTGCTGGTTGCAAATTTGACACAGTTCCAGATTGCGCAGCCTCTCACCTTTCCGAGATGGTGCGACCTCGCACGGCAGGGCAGCCGTGTTATTAATTGTTCCAAGACTTGCCCGAAAGCTTCGAAGTTGCACTCACAGCAAATGTAACCTTTCGGCAATTACATATGGAAAACCAGCCTCTGCATACCAGGGAAAACTTCTTTATTGCCAACGCGTTTCGAGACAGGCAGCCTCTTCTTCTTAGGCAGCTGTAAAATGCGGTACGGAGTACCTCATTGCATGCACCTTATTTATACTGCCCCCAGTGGGCTACGCTAAATGCGATAAATTTTATAGTGCATACAGGGACTTGTAGTTCTGGAAATTAAATGATTACCCTCAGTGGGTTCCGTGCCATCATTAAAATTCATATAGCATTGTCTTTGATCAAAAGCCCTCCAGTGGGCCCCACCATGCTAGGCAGGTTTAATTAAGTCCCCATTTGCTGTGCTGATTGCAAATTTGACACAGTTCCAGATTGCGCAGCCTCTCACCTTTCCGAGATGGTGCGACCTCGCACGGCAGGGCAGCCGTGTTATTAATTGTTCCAAGAAGTGCCCGAAAGCTTCAAAGTCGCACTCACAACAAATGTAACCTTTCGGCAATTACATATGGAAAACCAGCCTCTGCATACCAGGGAAAACTTCTTTATTGCCAACGCGTTTTGAGGCATGCAGCTTCTTCTTCTTAGGCAGCTGTAAAATGCGGTACGGAGTTCCTCATTGCATGCACCTTATTTATACTGCCCCCAGTGGGCTACGCTAAATGCGATAACTTTTATAGTGCATACAGGGGCTCACTGGAGGGATTTTGATCAAAGACAATGCTACATGAATTTTAATGATGGGACAGAACCCACTGAGGGTAATCAATTAATTTCCAGGACTACAAGTCCCTGTATGCACTATAAAAGTTATTGCATTTAGCGTATTCCACTGGGGGCAGTATAAATAAGGTGCATGCAATGAGGAACTCCGTACCGCATTTTACAGCTGCCTAAGAAGAAGAGGCTGCCTGCCTCGAAAAGCGTTATATGATTTGCCAATATCTTTGGCGCCGTTTGACGAATCTCCATGAAATTTTCAAAATTAATGGTTCACTCAGGTCAGCTCCTGTCTTGAAAGTTTGGGGGCGATTCGTCAAGCGGGGGCCGAGAAAAAAGGGGGGGCCCAAAACGCATTTTCTCCATTTTAATTTCCATAGGAATTTTGAAACAGGCTACAGCTCGAACTGCTGAACGGAATTACACCAAATTTGGCAAAAAGGTAGGTCTTGGTCTAGAAAGCATGCTTTTTTTTAAATGGTGTAAATCCGTTCAGTAATTGCTGAGAAATTCAAAAAATAAAAATATCGATATCTGAGCACCGAGGAGGGTTCGCGAACCCTCCCGAACACGAGCTGACTTCTGATTGGCTGCCAACACTCCAAACCAGGAAGTGTTGGCAGCCATCTTGTGACTCGGTAACCAAGTCACAAGAAAAAGGTTAAAAAAAAGGTAAAAAACAAGAAAAGGGGGCAGGGTAGAAACACCCTGACCCCCTAGGCCTGCTCAGGGGGTCCCACAGAGAACCCCAGGGCCCAAAAAAAGCTTCTTTAAAAAAAAAAAAAAAAAAAACATAAGTCCCCGGGTGGGCCAGGTCTCGGGGGCAATGTGCAGTTAATTATCGGGGCCCACAGGGGCCCCCGCAGCCCCGGGGACCGCCACCTCCCCGGGGCTTCTAAAAAAATGTATGGGAGGAGCACTGACATGACCAGTTTAAAAGTTGCAATTAAAACTGCTTTACTGTAGCTTGTGGGAAAACCGCACAGCAGCTTTTGGCATCAATTATCACTGGCGAGGCTGTTCTGTCCTTTTGCAGAGCCACGGTGTAGAAGTAAGAAACTCAGCGAGCTATGGGTACACCAATAATCAGGATCTAGGCAGACTTCGCTCGCGTAATAAACACTTTGCGCACAACTCTTTTCACGCTTTGAGAGATTCTGGCCCTTATCTTTGAATCTGCTCGGGCTCCTCTGGTCGCCAGCTGTAGGGGCTACAGCAGCTCGCTGCTCAGGGGCTATGTTTGGACGGCTGCTGGGATTGTCTTTGTGAATAACACATGCTGCGGGGGGCATGGAGGCTGCAGCGGTGGCAGAGAGACACTGGCAGAGAGGAGGAGGGAGAAAGAGTAAATAGGCAGAGGAAGGAGGGGGCGGACGAGTGGAAGAGGAAAGGATAAAGAGGGGGTGCAGAGATGGGAGAGAGAGGAGGTGGTAAAAGTGAGTAAGAAAACAAAGAGACACATAATCCAGTCGGTAGGGGGAGGGAGAGCTAGAGAGACAGAGAGGAACAGTACAGATAAGAAAGGATAGGGCTGGTAAAGGAGAAATCATGGGGGTAGAGTGAGTGAAGACAGCAAGAGATAAACAGTAGACGCAGGTACAGAAAGAGCACGGGGTAGGAGGAACCTGTGGGGCAGGGGCGCAGGAAAGAAACATAGAAAGGGCGAGTGATCGTTGGATAGAGAGAGAAAGAGAAGGGGAGCCAGGAGAGATAGCGCACGTAAAAATAGGAAGGGACAGCTGCAGGGGTGTCAGAAGAGCAAAGAGACGGGTTGAAAGTTTGGAAACTTCTTGGCTGAGTGCTACAATTGCGGCAGAGAGCTGCTTTCCCTTCAAATGCACACTCAGCAGCCTCACTGAAAAGACCCCACATCAGCAGGACGCACAGTGAAGGACACATACACCGGCGCACTCCCACTCAAGCCTTCCAGGCACCCTCACCTCACACACTGCTCCTGGTACACAGAGCCCCACAGGCGGCGATCAACATGCTGCCCCTGTAAGCATAACCACAGAGGATTCCAGCGCCTTGACTGCCACCTTCTTAGCACAAGGTAAGAGCATGCTCCCTATTTAACCCCTGCTATTCAGGTTTCCGTTCTTTTTATAGACAACCTAAGAAATGTACCTCTCCCCGCAGGGATGTAAACAGAGGGACGTGGGGGTGCAGTGATTCACACAGCTTGGCTAGTGTTGAAGCCGGGATTATCTTTCTGTCCTATCAATACAATATCCTCAAGCAGTAGACCGCAAATGCGCCGGAAATGTAAATGCGCACTATAGAACGTGCACATTTATTTTCTGTACAATAATCGCAACTTTTGAACCAGTTTTGCCTAATCAAACGTGTTGTCTAGCAATCAAAGTCATTTTATTGATCTTTGAAAGATTAAAAGTTCTGTCCATCCAGACGGATGTGCAGTTCCGGTGCAGAAACATGCCGTAGGTACACCAACACACAGATAAACCAGGCTATGAGGAAATGCATTTAAGTGTCAGGCGCAAATAAAATGGGATACATGCAGGGCAGTTAATGAATGGGGAAGCATCACCCGCGTAATTTGTAAAGTCCAATAACAGGGTGTTCCTAGCTCACCCACTAGCACTACATATGATCTTGATCCTTTTAAAGTACATGCGTAAGTAAAGCAATCTTTATATGAGAATACTTGAGACAGGAGTAAAACAGTGGTGTGATGCACCTGCTCTAAGACACCATCTTTCTGCTGCACAAATAATAAATGCACGTACAAAGCACACGCTCATTAAATAACTCGAGTTAGGCACTGCTGACACCTTAGTTTATCTTGCCGGTCATAGGCTCGAATTGTGATCGGGCTGTCTCACCCTTTCATTCTTCTGAAGTTGATAAAATATCTGTTAAATGGGCAATAAACACATTAGTTACAGTGTTGTGAATGTTGTAAGTGCATTAAATCTCTATACAGAAATCGAAGTAATATTGTACCTTTCGGTGAGTCGGTGAGCCGGATCCTAATTTACGGCATTGGCAGGTTTCAGAACACAGGTCCATATTATCAAGAACGGCGATAACATTGTCACCGCTTTAGCGGCAGGAAACTGCCGTTAAAGCAGCGATAAGGGGCTTGATAATATGCCCTATAGAAGCCCAGGTTCTGGTGTGAAGGACATCAAATCTGGGCTTCTATTGGAATTCTATAGGGCATATTATCAAGCCCCTTATCGCCGCTTTAGCGGCAGTTTCCTGCCGCTAAAGCGGCGATAATGTTATCACCGTTCTTGATAATATGGCCCACATTGTCCTGTGATACTAGTATTTGGATAGGATACCCCTGCCACGGCAGAGTCCTGTTACGCTTCTTAGTGATATCATAACTGGGGCATATCGGCTGTAGTATCGCTCGGCCTGTGCTATTCCCATGTATTCAGGAAAAATGCATACTTTGCACAGTTAATCTAATATTGAATATAGTTGAAGTATGCAGAAAAGTTTAGAATCCACAACTCCTTCAACGGAAGTCCATACTTTCACAGATGACACGCAGAACTTTGCAGCTGTCGTGGGAATCCGTCATTTATTCGGATCTTGGTCAGAGAAGGTGTAGAATTAAATCAACGTGTCTGTGCAGGTTTATGCTGGGTGAAAGGTGAATCGTTGGGCTCTTCTGTGTGAACCACTCGAGTTTTTGAGAGAGCTTCAGATCCCCTTGAAAATCCCGAGTTTGGTGGAAGTTTGAATTTGCCCCTGATTCAGGAGTATAAATGGCCCTTCCCGGAGTTTTTTGTCTGCACGCTTTGTGGTAGGAAAACCTGACACAAATCGTTGTAGCAAACGCTGTAAATACGGATCCCGTGCTACTCTGAAACATGGAAAACTCACGGAATTAACGCATTATCCCATATTCGAAAAGTGTAATGGTGCAGTAAATGCGCAGGCGTTAAATACCGCAGCCCACAGCATCACACACCGTGGGTGCGGTATCTTCTGTAGCACGGTTTCACCATACGCAGAATCAGCCCTTTGAAAAGATGCGCAGACTCAGCTCCGCCCAGACGAGATGGAGGAATAATATATGTTGACCCTATCAGCGCTATTATCAACCATTAATCGTTTATGCAGCTGGTGCCACAAATGGTATTGTGTCGACACTGTCATTTTGTGACAGTTTGGGAAAGATCGAGGGCCATATTATCAAGAACAGCGATAACATTATCGCCGCTTTAGCGGCAGGAAACTGCCGCTAAAGCGGCGATAAGGGTCTTGATAATATACCCTATAGAATTCCAATAGAAGCCCAGGTTCTGGTGTGAAGGACATTAAACCTGGGCTTCTATTGGAATTCTATAGGGCATATTATCAAGCCCCTTATCGCCGCTTTAGCGGCAGTTTCCTGCCGCTAAAGCGGCGATAATGTTATCGCCTTTCTTGATAATATGGCCCCCAGTGTTCAAGTCATATTAAATATTGTCATTATAATCTTATGTCAGTGGCAACTTTACAATACTCTGTGCCAGCAGCTATTTAAAGTGTTGGCACTGTGTCCTTATTATACAACACTACAAAATGGTGTTTATTATGTAATCAGCATACAGTGCCATAGCTGCAGTTGGTGTGAATACTGCAAAAATGAATAAGTGTATTAGAGTGGGTTTTCACAAATAATAGGCGAGTCCTCTTTCGACCTGCGGTGCTATGTGGGAATCCCTTCTTCCCAAAGGTCTTGCAAATAAACAGCTTCATATGGCTCTGAATTCAGATTTCTTGTAAGAGGTGTATGCAGGAGGCAGGAGAACTTCAAACGCTTGTTTGCTTTTTAAGTCAAACCATGACAGCATGCGTGATGCAGTAATGGCACAGTAAGTGCCCTCAGTATATACACACATCTATCCAGAGCATTTATGAATTCGGGAACAACCCTTTTTTTCTAAGCGCAAAGAAACCCATTGGGTCTTTGCAGGCGCTACAAGAAATAAACATAAACCCGGTCTAACCTCCCCTAATGTAACCTTACATTCCCTCGCCTTATATAACCTAAAGTTACAAACCCTTACCTTACCTACTCTAACCATACCTACCCTGCCTAACCCAATCTAACATAGACTGATAGCCAAACCTAACCTCACATAATCTTAACTGAAAGTAGTATATACAACCCGAAGCTAGCCTCCCAGAACTCAAGCTAACCTCCCAGAACCCAAAGCTAACCTCCCAGAACCCAAAGAGAACATCCCAAAACCCCAATCGAACCTCCCAGAAACCTAAGAGACCTTCCTAGAACCCAAAGCGAACCTGTGATAATGATGGCTATTCTGAAAACATCGCTCATGAACTAAAACATGTTAAAAGTAGCTACTTGAAGTCATAAGTACTTTACTATTCTTTTCCCATAATCATATATCTCGAAAATTTATGGAAACCTTAAAGGAATATCGAAAGACTAATCAGACAGTGTAAATACATCGTCCAAGAATTCGTGAGTTTTTTGAGGGCCGTACGTTGTCTGGTTGCCTGTGCATGTAGTATAGACCAGGCACCCTCTATAGAAAGACACCACTGGATAGCTCCCCAACGCCTAAAATGCAATAGTCTGTGCTTGATAGCTTGCTTCTGGAGAATGCCAGCTCTTACTCATACCGGTGTGGTCAATGATAAACAAATACAGAAGGTACATGTGTTGGAAGGAGAAGTAAAACAAATCAGAACAATTCATGTTGGTGAGGCTTCAACATAACTTGTGTGTGGCAGACTGCTCCATGTTTTATGACTGCGATCATGGAGCAAATCAAAGGAGACATAGACGTCTTCAATGCTGTATTATACCAAATTTACTCTCTCCTTTTTTCTCTCTCTTTGTCTCTCTCTCTGTCTCTATGTTTCACCCACTCGCACACAGTCGCTCACTCATTAACTCACTTGTTATTTTGTTCACTCACTTAATCACTTGTAATTGAGTAATGCCTCTAAATGGATTAACTCCAATGTAAATTTGACCTACAACAAAGATGTACAGGTGTTTTGGTTTAGTTATGAAGTCACTGGGTTTATTAATAAGGGGTAACTAAGTTACTGCTAGCACTTTCTCTCTATCTTCGACAGGTCAACACGTGTACCTGTGGTCCATGACATGCACATTCATTTGGACTACAGACTAGACGTACTACTAGGCATTGCATTCACTCCACCCTCACATTTATTGTTACCACTTTTATTTGATGTTACTACTGTATCTGCAGAATAATTTACTAGAACATTCTACACATTATAATTTATTAGGGTGGCAAGTTGCAATTTCACTAGAACTTCAGAGTAGAAGAGTACCTTGCCTAGTACAAGTGGTAGTAGGATATTAGAACATCATATACCAGTTACTCCTGTGAAAGACATGAAAACAATGTAAAACTTTGCCATAACTTTTTGCACATTTCAGTGTCATAGCACTATTGATGGTATAGCCCACGAAGGTGAGCCGCCAAGTAATGAAGTAGAAAATGGCACCCAGCATCTTCTCATTCATTGAAGTCAGTTTGCACAAACATCCGCCTCCTGCCAAGCTTGCGCTGATATTCTCAATGGCCATTGTAATCTGGTCCTACTTGAGAACCGCAGGGTGGAGGTATCCTTTTCAAACAATAAACTTTATTTCAAAGTAACAACTAAGTAGGAAAGAACATTTGCTGTAGGAAGGAAACTGACCTTTGAAAGAAATTGTACTGAGTGAAGATATTGGGCATCAGTCCCGAAAGGTGCATTAGGCTTGCCTGGCTTTGTATCTGGTGGTAAGCGAATCAATTAGACTTTCTGTAGCTGGCCATCTAGCTCTCCTATTAAGTTACCAGAAGGAAAAATATAAAGACAGTTGTCAACACTTAGTGATCACTCACTAGTGCCTTGCCAATCTAGGAAATGCCACTGTGTAAGAACCATAGAGTTTCTTGCTTTGTTATTTTCCGTTTAATGTTACCATGGCCTTGTATTGAGAGGGAGAGCCCCTCCTACATATTTAAAAAAAAAACATCTCCTGCACCACCTACTCTCCAGTACCAATTCATCTATTTCAGCCGCGTGCGCTCCTCCTCTCCCAGACCCCTAATCCCAACTCACTTAATTACCTTCCTCGCCAGCAACAGCTGTGCTCCTCTAAGACTGCTGTTGACATCTGTAAAGTCTACCCAGCTATGCTTGTTTATGGCTAGGTTGCGCAATCCACTGGTGTCTTTCTCAGTTAAAATCATTTTCTAGAGGAATTTATACTTGTATTTTTGTAACCCAAAATTAAACACACACACTCGTTTAGGACAGTGGGAGGCACCACTTGAAATGAATGATTCCTTTGGGGTGAAATCAGCAGATAACCATACTTGTTATTTGGTGGGAGCAACTTACTCCATAATATTTTAATGAGCTATAATTGACAAGGAAGTACAGTTTTGTGGCACTATATTTTTATTTTGCTTCCTCAATGGTTTTAACAGTAAACATATGGTGAGGTAGTTTGAAATTAGAGTGAAGCAAGTGTTGCTTGGGCCCTAATCGCATAAATTCAATACATTGTAGGCCAATAAACTAACCTTTGATGTTCTAAAAAGCAAATAAAATAGAAGAAACTTTGCATTTATGTATGTAACATGTCACCACCATATTTCATTAAAGCCAACATCTCTAACCCTCGAAGAATGCCATATCCGATATCTTCATCCATTTTAATAGTTATCAAAATCAGTACACATCCATCCAGAAATGCCCGATCCAGCCTGAAATTGCTGGCCGCATCAGCTCTCCATGAAATAACAAGAAACCCAGGTGTGTTTCAACCTCACATGTGCCACACAAGAAAGTTCAGTTTGAGGCTTAGAATCTCTCCTCCAACATACTCAACTCTGCATTAGATCCTCAGAAAAAAACAAACATAAAATGTAATGAAATTGCCTAAATTAACTTTCACCAAATTATGAATGGGAACTTAACTGCAAGAAGTTCAATTGACTCAAGGCTACCAGTTCTATAATGCATTAGGTTGTTAAGTTTTGGCCGAGGTGTAGAGCATTTTCTACCTGTGAGATGATGTTACCCGGTAACCCTTTTGCCACTGCTTGGTACATCCTTGCTCTGGATGTAAGAATGCTCCCAGACAAACTACCATTGTATTTGCAACAGACTTTCCTTTATGGCGGTACAAACAGTTGTCATCCATTCTCAACTGGAGGCAAACAGCCTCCCAACAGGCCGGCACTTTCCAAAGGCCTCCAAGGCTTGGGTCCTGACAGTAACAAAGTAATTCACCAGACCAGGCACTAACCTTCTTTGTGAGTGATTAGACTCCAACTCTACATGCATCCCTAGATACTAATATATCATATATATATATATATATTCACTGAAAAAAACATAGGTTTCAGGGACGTTATAGTTAGAAATTAGCATTTAAAAAACCTTAGAAATTCACTGAAAAAACCTAAGGTTTCAGGGACTTTATAGTTAGAAATTAGCATTTAAAAAACCTTAGAAATTCACTGAAAAAACCACAGGTTTCAGGGACGTTATAGTTAGTTGGACATTTCACTCGTACAAAACCAGAGAAATTCGGCTGTTATAGTTAGTTAAGATAACTATAACTCGCACACCCGCAATGCACTGCTGATGACGTCACATATTACATCGTTCATGACATGGTCAGTGACATCACTGATGACATCATCCACGTGATAATCTGATGCACCTCCTCATACCCTAATATAACCTTTGATACACCCACTCTAAAATACAGACTACCATTTTCGAAACCATAGACACACCAATACCAGTTACTACATACCCACTCACTGATTCCTAGGTCTACACACACATCCACTCATTCACCCATACAGTCACTCATACATGTAGTCACTCATCAATACAGCACTATCATATGCACTCATACACCTATACAGACACTCACACACCATTTATCCATGGAGTTACTCACACACCTAGTCAATCATGCAAAGAATCAATCACACTCCCATTTACTCACCTATACAGTTATACATACACCACCTCACTTATTCATACAGATACTAACACATACTTACTCTCTTGTACAATCACTGATACAAGCACACACTCACCCATGCAGCCACTCTCACAATCACTCACTCTCACATATAGTCATTTACATACTCCAACACTCACATATACTGCCTTTCACATATGTACTTACTCACACATGTACCACTGAGACATCCATTCACTCACCAACACACCCATACACACACTCACCCACCCATACAGCCCTTCACAGATGCACTCTTGAACCCATACACCCAGTGAATCACCCACTCACACATCTATGCACAGAGTCACACACCCCCACCCACCCACACAGACACTCAGGCATCCATACAGATACTCAGACAACCAATCAATAACCCATACAGACACTCATGTAGCTACTCACCAACCCATGCAGCCGCTTACACACCAACTGACAGACTGATACAGACATTTACACAGTTTACTCACTAACCCATGCATTCAGTAAGACACATTTAATCACTCACTTATACAGTCAGTCACGCACCTACTAAATCATCTATTCAGACACTCATACACCCACTCATACTTCAATACACCTTGGCATATATATATATAAAACATATTTAAACTTTACAGAAACACACAGTCACTGGATGATGTCATCAGTGATGTCATCAGTGATGTCATTTGAGATGCCATCAGTGATGTCATCTGTGATGTCACTGACCATGTCATGAATGATGTAATATGTGACGTCATCAGCAGTGCATTGCGGGGGCGCGAATTATAGTTAGCTTAACTAACTATAACGGCCGAATTTCTCTGGTTTTGTACGAGTGAAATGTCCAACTAACTATAACGTCCGTAAAACCTGTGGTTTTTTCAGTGAATTTCTAAGGTTTTTTAAATGCTAATTTCTAACTATAAAGTCCCTGAAACCTTTGGTTTTTTCAGTGAATATATATATATATATACACACACAAAGACACATCTATATATATAAATATTTATATATCTATATATCTTTTGTGTCGTTTGACCAATTTGCATGAAATTTTGCCAAACAAGTGTCACGGTGGGTGCTATTGTTGTGCAACGTTTGGGGGAGATCCGTGCAGTGGGGACCGAGAATGTGGGGCACAGAATAAGGTTGCGTTTGTAATGTTAATTCCCATAGGAACCTTTAGCCACCTCTACAGCCCTAACCGCTGAACGGACCTACACCAAATTTGGCAGGGAGCTAAATGTTGGTTCAAATAAGTGCCTTTTGCTAATTTGATGTAAGCCTGTTCAGGAGTTTTTGAGAAATTTAAGTTTCAAATTATAGTGATATCTCTGGCGGCGGATATTTCGTGAAGGTTTCGCGATGAATCGCATATGCAGGCGCCAACAGGAATGCTCTGATTGGCTGGACGCAACCTGAATAGAAAGTGCCACCACTATTTTATCTATTGGGAATGGTTCCCAATAGCGGAACTTAGCTCATATCGTCCGATCACCATGATAAATAGTGATTGTAAAATATATTCTAAGATCTTGGCCTCTCGTCTAGGGCCAATCGTCCGTAAGGTAGTATCAGCCCAACAGCATGGATTCATTCAAGGAAGGGGAATAATAGATCATATAAGGAGGGTGAGTTCGCTCCTAGATGCCGCCACTACAACAAGGGATGAAATGGCATTAATTCTGCTGGATGCGGAAAAAGCCTTCAACAGGGTCTCCTGGCAATTTCTATGGGTAGCCCTGTCGATGGTGGGAGTCATGGAGGGTTTTCTGCAGGCATGCAAGATGCTATATTACCACCCAGCGGCTAGGGTTTTTGTGAATGGGGCACTGTCAGACCCATTTTTAATAACCCAAGGGACCCGGCAAGGATGTCTGAGCTCCATGTTGCTATTTGCTATATATATTGATCCTCTGATACGTAGGCTTGAAAACAACAGAGCTATTTTACCAATTCAAACACAAGGGTGGGAAACAAAGGTATTAGCTTATGCTGATGATATCGCCCTTGTGACCAATGACCCTTTGAATGCTCTCAAGGAAGTAGAAGAGGAAGCCGAAAGGTTTGGTAAACTTTCTGGTTATGTTCTCAATCGACACAAAACGCAGGTGGTTGTTAATGAGAACATAACTATACAGGATGAAACAGTGGCAAATAATGCAACCTATCCGGGAGTTACTATCTCCGCAGACTTGGATAACATAGTTAGGGATAATGTAGAACCTCTTTAAAGCAAAACTATACAGGATCTGTTAAGATTGGTTACTCTTCATCTATCATTTGTTGGTAGATGTACTATTATTAAAATGCTTTTTTCCTCAAGATTTTGTATTTTTTGGGGCAATCCCATTAGAGTTCTCAGCCTATTGGCTGAAGAGAATGGAAGACCTGTTCTCCAGGTTTGTTTGGGCATACGCTAAACCAAGAAGAGCATTTAAGTTCCTTACACTGCCAAGGTAGAGAGGGAGGTGGGCTTTGCCCAATTTGAGACATAGGGTCTGAATCCGATTCGGGCCGGAAAAAATACCGACCGACTCGGTACGGGATAATAGTCCGACTGACACGCACCGGCGTTGCCCGACCTGGGAAGTACGATGAAATGCATGTGAATCATGACCGACTCGTACGGAACTCAAGGCGAACGACCGACCCGGACGGAAACAAGCTATGCGGCCGGAAAACCACGCGAATCGAACCGACCGACACGCACCACGAAGAAACCCGAACGAAACGTACCCGCGAACTCCGACCCGCGCAGTACGATGCAATGGGTGCAAAAGCAGACCGATTCGCACGGAGCCCAAGCCGTACGACCGACACGCATACAAAACACAGCCGAACAAACACAATACACTGCGACCGACGCGTACGCCGCATATGAAACTGAGCTGAAACACAGCGGGAACGACTCGGAGAGGCGCGCACGAGATAACTGCAATGTCCTACTCGGTCAGAAGAACGACTCCAACATGCACACTAATCACAAATGAAAAAATACAAAAAAAGAGGGCCAAACAAGCAATGACAAAGCCAATAAATACAGGGGGTGAAAAAAATGGAACAAGGACACACCCCCAACTCCACCTACATAAAGGCCACAAATCCCTACCATGATCCTTTGCAAATTCCACTGACCTGCCAGCAGAGAACACCATCACACAGCAAACACAGACACACACACAGCTCATCCAACACAAAAGCCACACACCATTAGCACCTCAACAAATAGCACCCTCACACACACACAGCAAAACCTACACTCACACACCCTCACTTGCACACACACACACATCAATCACCACCACCACCCATCACCATGCCCCTAAAGAAGAATCCAAAGTTCCTAGATAGTGAATTGGAAGTCATGGTAGACGAGATCCTGAGGGTAGAGCCACAGTTGTTTGGCACATTGGTCCAACAGACCCCCATGTCGCAGAAAACCAAGATGTGGGCGAGGATCGTTGACAGGGTGAACGCACAATCACCATGTTTGCGCACAAAGGAAGACATCCAGAACAGGTGGTATGATGTGCGCAGGAGGGTCAGGGACCTACTGAAGAAGGATTACCTCCTGAGCCAGCACACCGGCAGTGGCCCTCCTGCCAAACCAGTATACCTCAGGCCCTGGGAGTAGAAGGTACAGGCCATCCTACCACCAGTGAGCGTATATGGACTAACAAACATCCCAGAGCCTGGTGAGTACACAACTAATATACACAATATTGTGTGCCAATACACACACATCACTGTCAAGGGGACAGTCAAACCATGCACCCCTAGCAAATCAACAGCAAACAAAAGATAATCATCCCAAAAAGTGTATGTCAGTCAGATAAACACAATACATGCCATCTCATAGCGATATGTAACTGTGTCATGACATGTACAAATCCAATACCAAATTGAGCTAGGCAGTGGCACAAATCTAACCAACAAACACTGTCAGATATTTAGCCACCACTAGAACACCACCTCACAGGGAAGCTCACAGAAAGGAAGGAATCCTGTGTATGCTGGTGAAGTCAGTGTAGCCAAGAGCATGTTGGGACTCGTAGTAACAGATAATGGGCAGCCTCACATTTGGACCATCAACACCACTCAGAACCATGCTCACAACACAGGGAGTGGATAAGGACTGACAAGATGGCTGACACTGGGTACTGCTGTGGGGAGCACAAGGCCCTGCTGGGAACTGTGCACCAACAAACAGCACAACACCACTGCCTGACATCCTGAAAGCCAACTTGCACTCCCTGCAATGCAAGCACGTTGCATGGTGGGATATCTGGCTGGGTGGGAAGGAGGACTCACAGCACTGACCATAGTTACAAGCAGCTCACCTCACACACCCCTCAACACAAACTCCACATAACCCACCTGGGAGAATGCAATGCCTCACATACCAAATGAAGATCCCACAAAGAACCACCACCCTGGGTAATGCTGTGTGAAGCACAGGGACACTCTTGGGACTTGTAGCCAAACAAACGCAAGGACAACACTGTCAGCCTTCCTGTCAGCACAGGCACACTACCCCACAGGGAAGCAGAGTCCAAAGGAAGGAAGTACGCGCATGCTGGGAAGGGGGGTGTTGGCAATAGCATGATGGGAGTTGTAGTCACAGATACTGCTCACCCTCACAATTGGCCCATCAACTCCACTCTGAACCATATTCACATCACAGGGAGTGGATAAGGACTGACAAGATGGCTGACACTGGGTACTGCTGTGGGGAGCACAAGGCCCTGCTGGGAACTGTGCACCAACAAACAGCACAACACCACTGCCTGACATCCTGAAAGCCAACTTGCACGCCCTGCAATGCAAGTACGTTGCATGGTGGGATATCTGGCTGGGTGGGAAGGAGGACTCACAGCACTGACCATAGTTACAAGCAGCTCACCTCACACACCCCCTCAACACAAACTCCACATAACCCACCTGGGAGAATGCAATGCCTCACATACCAAATGAAGATCCCACAAAGAACCACCACCCTGGGTAATGCTGTGTGAAGCACAGGGACACTCTTGGGACTTGTAGCCAAACAAACGCAAGGACAACACTGTCAGCCTTCCTGTCAGCACAGGCACACTACCCCACAGGGAAGCAGAGTCCAAAGGAAGGAAGTACGGGCATGCTGGAAAGGGGGGTGTAGGCAGTAGCATGATGGGAGTTGTAGTCACAGATACTGCTCACCCTCACAATTGGCCCATCAACACCACTCTGAACCATGCTCACATCACAGGGAGTGGATAAGGACTGACAAGATGGCTGACACTGGGTACTGCTGTGGGGTGCTCAAGGCCCTGCTGGGAACTGTGCAACAACCAACAGCATGACACCACTGAATGACATCCTGAGAGTCAACCTGAACCCACTGCAAGGGTGGCCTGCTTCATGGTGGGATAACTGGGCTAGGTGGAGAAGGATGGCCGGATGTCCACCAAATACAACAAATGCTGGCCATGCACACACCTCAACATTCACATTGAAATGCCCCAGGTATGCATGACAATGTGCTACACCAATATCAACCTCTTACTGGGACAACTTAGGACAATGCAATGAACATGCCCGCATCCAGAGGTACAGTCACAACTGTCAGGTGTGTGAACCATTGATGCCTGTAGAAACATAACATACAATGTGTGTCTCTTCCAAATACAGGTGATGATGATGGGACACAGCAGCAGGCGAGGAGGAGTCCCTGTCCCAGGCTCCGGGGAACACAGAGCTCACTGGTGTGGAACAGCCTCTGCCCTCCTCGGATGGCGAAGACCTACCTGGCACCTCCGGTGTGAGTCATCATGCAGCACCAGCTGGACCAACACCTGCACCCCCTGCACCCACCCCTCCAACAACTGCCAACACACAGACCACCCCCGCCAACACGGACAGACCAAGGACCACCGATGGCAACAGCACAGGGCCCCAGGCCCAGCGTGGAGCAATGGACGACAACACCACTAACAACCCCCAAGGGGGCCTTGGGTCACCTGTGCGTGCCACCGCAGGTCCTGCACGTGTCGCCAGGGGTGGTGGGAGGGGTGGTAGACATAGGTCGCTGCTTGCAGAGGGGTCTGGACTGCACGATGACCCACAACTGGCATGCATCGCTGATGCGTACCAGGATAGCACCGGAGAGGTCTGACCGGTCGTGGGGATCCTCAAGGACATACAACAGCAGCAGGCTGCCCATCATGGCCGCTTGTACTCCCACATGTCCCGTGTGGAGACACACATGTCTCGCATGGAGTCCAAGTGGGACACATTGCAAGAACTCACAGCGGTGCATAGGGACATATTGACATGCCTCCGCCAGATTAGCACCAACATGGCCACACCTCCCTGTGTGCCCACAACATCTGGTGCTGCAACAACTGACACCGCCACAAGGAGGGAGGAGGACTCTGGCGGAGACTCCCCTGCACCGCCGCAGCCTGCAAGTGAGGGTCCCCACCAAAGAAGAGGGGTCGTCCGAGGAAGGAAAACTGAGAGGTTGATGGCCACGTACATCCCCCAGGAAGCCAACACCTGTTCCGGAAATTCTCCTTTGTGTGCAAACGTTTCACCCTGTCAAATGCAACACTACTCTCCCACATGACATGGGAGTTCAAGTTGGACTAATGTATCATATGACTGTGGACTTCACTCAGGACATTTCTGCTACCAAGACTTCCAACTCATCTGGGAACTTTGGATCACAATCCCAATGTACAGCACCCACCATCCTGTGCACTATACACACACACATTTCTGTAAATAAAATCACTAGTACACCATACTTGCCTCTGTTGTTATTCAAATGTGGATACTGTTATGGTGATGATGATCTGCTAAATTACACTGTGTATGCTAACTGCTACAGCAAGTACAACACCGTTGTGTGAGTCATGGTGACGTGACACATATGAGGGAGACACACCACTAGGGCTACACAACACAGAGACACCAGGGCCATCGGACTCATCGCCCACAGTGATGTTGCCAGGAAATACAGTGGAATGCACAGACACCACACCTATTCAGAGTCTGTGTCAACTAGCCCACAGGTGCAGTAAGCAAATGTCAGTCAGATGTGTGACCACAGACAACGCACATCCCAAAGTGAAGCACAGGTTCATTACACATTTGCAACATGTTGTTTCCACTACAAATGCAAGGTTTACCCACGTGGCAGTGGCCACACAGTCAACAAGTGCAGAAGATATGAAGTCCAGGGGTGTGTGGCACATCACTTGTAGGCAAACTACTGCTGCCACCCTGAAAGCTGAATCATGGTGTCGGGGGATCCAAGTTGACCAAAGTACTCAGTAAGCACCCTGTGAAGGACAGACATGACACACAGTTAAAACCACTGAAGAACAGGACAGAACTGCAATACTCATGCCCAATACATGTCACAAGACAACTACACAAAACCAAGTTAGCATGTCAAAACTGTTGGGGAGTACAGACTACCTGTAAGGACACATTGCTGCACGCATCCAGTCAAGTAGCACATGGCCACACTCAAACAGCACCAGAGCACCACCCACACATATCATGCAAACTCACATCATTCACATTACATCTCCCTGGATACTCACATTCAGCTGAAGAA
Source organism: Calotriton arnoldi (assembly GCA_963921515.1). Lineage (NCBI taxonomy): Eukaryota > Metazoa > Chordata > Amphibia > Caudata > Salamandridae > Calotriton > Calotriton arnoldi. The sequence goes on along the minus strand of CAWUFW010016762.1, from coordinate 30,569 downwards.
GTTGGTGATGAGCTGTGTGCGGACAGCACCATCATCATCATCATCATCACTGGCATTGTGGTCCAGGCCAGGATCCTCCACAGCTGGCGGACGTTGGTCATCGTCATCCAGGATGAGAGGCAACTCCTTTCGCACTGCCAGGTTGTGTAGCATGCAGCAGACGATGACAATCTTGCACCCCTTTGCTGGGGCATATGGGAGGGCCCCTCTTGTCTTGTCCAGGCAGCGGAAGCGGCTCTTCAGGAGACCAAATGTCCGCTCAATCACTCTCCTGGTCCGACCATGTGCCTCATTGTAGCGCATCTGGGCTGGTGTCACAGGGTTCCTGAGGGGTGTCAGCAACCACGGCATGTTGGGGTATCCGGAGTCACCTATGGACAGACAAGTGCACATTAGCTGAGTTGGAAAAGTGGGTGGAATACTACAGATCAGAATACACATAATGGTACAAAGTCAGTACACACCGACAAGCCAGGCACGCTGGTTCTGCATCTGTGCCATAATCCTCGGGATGCGACTACTCCTCATCACGTAGGCATCGTGTGCTGAACCAGGGAAACGGGCACACACATGTGTGATGCTCATATCTGCAAGACATACCACCAGAGCATTGATCGAATGGTAATGTTTACGGTTCCGGTATGCCTGCTCATGTGCCTGTGGTGGTATCAAAGCCACATGTGTCCCATCAATGGAGCCAATGACATGTGGCATCCTCCCCAGGGCATAGAAGTCACTCTTGACGTCAGTGAGTTGTTGACGTGTAGGGAAATAGATGTACTGGTTCAGGCATCTCAACATTGCCTCCAAAACATCGCGTAGCACACGGCTGAACATAGTCTGTGACATCCCACCGGCAGTCGCCACAGTGTGTTGAAAGGTACCGGTGGCAAAGAAGTGTAGGGCTGCCATTACCTTCACCTTCGGTGTCAGTACCGTAGGGTACGTCCGGCCAGGTTGCAAATGTGGTGCCAAGCGCACTGCCAAATCATCAATCAGCTGCCTGGTGAAGCGGTACCGTCGGATGCTGTCACGTTCCACCATCGTTGCCAGGTCAGGGAATGGTCTATGGACAGCTGGAGCCCTGCAGTGCATAGGTTGAAGAAAGAAAGATTGTCAGTCACCCCACATATGTGCCATTCACCATACTCAATTTCACATGATACATCATTACGAGACACAAGTACTTGATGTGTGTGCCATTCTGTTCGGACATAACTCACACCTACATGCCCATCATCTAACTTCTCAGTACAACATGTGTGCACAACAGGTACCAGGTTGTGCTATGGGAAACCATTAGGCTGTGTCACAGTACCCATTTCCTGCTGTCACGTTCCACACACACACCACAGTGACATGTCTGGACAGATGCGCCACAGGCATCACAGCTCATTGACAGGTAGATTCCCAGTGACCCTGTCTTACCACATGGACGCTGGCAGGACATGGCGTATCATGTACACGTCAGAAAAACAAACATGACTCCCACAGGTAGTGGCCCCTGTCGCCTCCGCAGGACAGACATGGACGCCAGTGACGCACAACATCAAAGTCCATGCACAAACAACGTTGATGTGGAGACTGTCTCCCATCGTGCACATGGAATCAGAGACATCGGAAACACAACATGCACACAGACTGTGGAGGGCCATCACTATTGTGTCAATGGGTCACCCTGTGACGTACATGCCTTCCCCCATGGGACCCTGGGGGTATGTGACACGTCACACACATACACAACCTGGAAATGTGACCATGCCACATGCTCTGAAATGAACTGTTGCACATCACAGTGGTCATGTGCACAACACACAAAGGACCCTGTCCCCATTAACACATGCACAGCCTGGGTGTGGCTGCCCACAAGTGCCACCACAGAAACCACATGTTAACCCCCATACACAGAAAAGGTAATGCAGCCTTACATGCCTTAGGAAACAGTGTGGACTGGGTGTGGTGTTGTAGGTGTGCCCCTGTGTCTCTGGCAGGTATATGTGGCTGGCATACGTTCACCAGTGACAAGCATGGTGACATATGCGACTGACCTGTACAGGTACGCGTTGTAAAAGCAATGGACCGATCGGTGTGCCCGGCCGGCCCATTGCATCTGTTGTGAGCGGGTACGCGTTGTACAGCAATGGACCGATCGGTGTGCCCGGCCGGCCCATTGCATCTGTTGTGAGCGGGTACGCGTTGTATCCCGAAATACGCGTTGTACAGCAATGGACCGATCGGTGTGCCCGGCCGGCCCATTGCATCTGTTGTGAGCGGGTGCGCGTTGTATCCCGAAATACGCGTTGTACAGCAATGGACAGATCGGTGCGCACGCATTGGCTGGGGCCTGGCATGGCAACGGACGCGTTTCGAAGCTCCAACGAGTCTGATGCAGTGAATTCAGTTGGCCAGCCACAACAATGTTGCAAAATCATGGGTGTCATGAAGTTGAAGATTTGAAGGATGCTGTGGGCGTGTATTAGTGCTGCTATTCCATGGATTGGTCAGATTCAGAAGATGCAAACGACTTGGACCTATCACTTTGGACACATGGGATAGTATCTGCAGCACACATATAATGCTGGCTGTTCCCCTGAGAGCTCACTTGCCTGCACTACATGCTCCAGGACGACATCTGCCACCAACACTGCTGCTGTCTCTGCATCCTCTGGCTACTGCAATGGCACGTACTGTGGAGAGAGCCCCAGCCTTCAGCCTTGAGGAGAACCAGGCCCTGCTGGACAGCCTCCTTCCACAGTACAGCAAGCTGTATGGGACACCAGGGGAGCAGGTGAGTGTGCTGTCCACTGCCTTTCTAATTTTGCATGTTGTCTGACTAGCAGGACTTACAGTGTGCACACCACTGGCTAGCATGCTCACTGAGTAGTTCTGAGCCCCCAAAGTGTGTAGTTACATGCACTGAACAGGTACAGTGCAGTAACAGTGCATTCCAACAAGGTTTACTTTCCATGCAATGATACCATGTAGTAACTGCTGGCAAACTGTTCATAGCCATCGTTGCAATGCCTGTGTACATCATGTGCCCCAGTGATTGAGACATGTATATCCAACTGTGTGATGCACGGATATGTTGCATGTGTCGTAATGGCATTTTCACTTTGTCATCCTCACAGGTTGATGCCCACCAGAAGCAGAAAATCTGGCTGACCATCGCCCGGGCAGTAAGATCCGTGGGGGACTACAAGCGCCGGATCCGCAACTGCCAGAAGAGGTGGCAGGACCTTGGAGGCTGGATCCGGAGGATCGCAAGGGTCCAGCTGAAGCTGTCGCCTCCTCGCAGGAGGGGCGGACACCGGACCCTGACCCCCACATGCTCAGGATCCTGGCAGTGGTCTTCCCTGACCTGGATGGGCAGCTGAAGGCCAGACAGCAGCAAGGAGGGGTGAGTCCATGACAGCACTGTGCACTTTGTCTGACATGCTATGTGCCCTCCTCTGGCCTGGTTAAACTTCCACAGTACATCAGTCTTGTGGTCCAGGACCCATGTCCCTCTATTGTGACATGCCCACTCCTCATCTGATACGCATATGTGTGGCCCTTACAGTCAGGAAATTGTGTCACTTGGGGACTGTGTCATTGCATTTTGCTTTGCTCAAGGTGGGGGACAGCATTTGTTCCGGTGACTATGTTGCGGGATTCATGGGTGGGTCAATTGCTCACACAATGCCCAAGTCCTGACATGTAATCTGGGTGTAACTTTGATATGTGGTCCACTTGCTGATCTGATTCACCACATGTCCCTGGGGTATTTGGCACACCCCCATGCTGTGGGTGGGAACAATGTTTGGGCCTCAGGAGTATGTATATCAAGTGTGTCACACATGCTTAGACACCTGCCTACTGTCCAGGACTCATCCCTCTTACAGGTGGAGCTGGACAGTCATGCCTACTGCAGGGCATACAATACACTCTGTACTCCCACTCCTGTGGATCATCTGACATGTTGTGATCAGTGACATGTTCCCTCAGGTGTCTGCCTCTGTGTCATTGTGCTGTGGCTTCGTTGTCAGGACTACTGGTATGTTTGTCGGTTAGGGCTCAGCATGCCATCTGAGATGTGACCATGAGAGACGATACTTCTGTGACTTATAGGTGTTGTAGGAGAGTAGGATCTGCTTCACATGGGTACCCCCACTTTTTGCTGATGCTTCACTGTTTTTCGACATTAGTCTGGCTGGGGCCCTGCTAATCAGAACCCCAGCCTAGCTGCTTCCTCTCTAAAATGGTTTCCATGTGCCTTAGGCACATCACTGATTGGAATCTGGAGTGCCCTTATAAGTCCCTAGTATATGGTATACTATGTACCAAGGGCATAGGTACCTCAGAGGCCTGCCAGGGGCTGCAGCATGTATTATGCCACCCCTGGAAGGCCATCCAAACTGACACCACAGGTCTGCTACTGCAGCCTGGGTAAGGTGGTGCATGCACCCCTTACTGTGATATAGGTTACCTATATCACTAAATACATACACACATATAAACCTATAAGTCACTCCTAAGGCAGGCCTTATCAATCCTAAAGGCAGAGTGGATGGTTCCTATGTGAGAGGGTGCCCCTGCATGAGCAGGGCCCCTCTGCAGCGTTCGGAGACCCTTCTCTGATGCTGTTTGTAGTGCAGCCTGACCATATACTCTTAAGCGCATTATAACCTCGCGTTAAATGCTAACTTTGGAATGGCTGCACCTAAACATGTCGTGTTTGGTGTCAAACATCTTGGAATACTACCCCCCGCCAATTCTGGTGGCGGGGTAGCATTCCACCCTTCTAGAGGGAGAGACATGTTAACCCTGGCCTGGCCGGTAACTTCTTTCTAAAGCCCTGGCATCACAAAATGGATGCTGCTGCCACAGACACGAGTCTGGCCTCCTGCTACTGGACGAAACTCCAGCAGGGGAGGCCTGGACAATAGGTTTCCTGTCCCAGGGAGGTGTGACCACCTCCCCAGACAGGATAATGTGTATTGGGGCTGGGCGGGAGCACTTTCGGGTGCTTTGAAGTCCTGCACTGGGGGCACACTTGGTGTCCCTGTGCATACCCCAGTTCAAACCGGATCAGGGGCTTGCAGCCCCTGCTTTGGCGCAAACTGGACAAAGGGAAAGGGGTGTAGCCACCCCTCTGCCCTGACCCACCCATAGGTGGGACCACAGAGTAGTCCAACCCCTATCCTTAGTATAAGTATAGGAACCCAGTCCTTAGGACTTTAGATTATCCCTGGACGAAACTCTGAAACTGAATCCTGGACCTTCGATGCTCTACTCACGATTAGAGGACAGAAGAATCTCCCTTGGGGTCAAGGAGTGACTCCCCTGCTTGGCAGGCACCAAAGAAGCATCTGTCCGGTTCGCATTTCTGAAGCTCCCACCGGACGCCAAAGTCATCGCATCACCAGAGGTAGATTCTCAGACTTCCCCGAGGCTACTCTGAGTCCCCAGCAAAGCTGAGGCCCATAGCTATCGTGGGTGACTTGAGACCGTGACCCCTGGACACCGAGCACATTTGCAAGTGCATCCTTTTCTAGGTCTCCCACGAAGTCGTGCTTTGGGCTCCGAGTAGCCCCAGCCTCCAGCACCAACTGCACCGAAGATCACTGGCCTCCACTCCACGAGTGTCCTGTGAGCCAGATCCACGTGCGACATCTCGAGGCTCCTTCGCGGTCGCTAGCCCGTTGGCTAGTAGCCCTTAACGAAGGCCAATCTTTTTCTTACTTGGCATCCTGGTTGCTCCAGGCCTGCCCTCACTTACCCTTGCTGGGTGAGTTCCCCAGATCTTGCTGGTCTGCACCATTGACGATCTTCCTCTGCATTGAGACTTGCCGTTGCCAAGGCTTGTTGGGTCCAATCTGGTCGCCGACACCTCAGCACTCGACAGACATCGTGTACCAGCCCGAATCCTGCTCCTGGTCACCGACAACGCCTCCGGAACCTCGTGGATGAAGAGTCAAGACGACCGTCAACGCACCTGAAGCACTCGACATCGGTGGGCATCTGTCCATCGCCTTCCTGGTCACTGGCTAGTGACCCAGACTCTGTCCCCTCTGCTTTCAGGTTCTTCAGAACTCCGATCCACTCTTGGATCCACCCGGACACTTTCCACTTGGTCGCCAGCAGCACTTTGCAGCAGATCGCCATTCAAATCGACGACGAAACCAGACCCCGAAAGGCACCTATGCACCCGGCTTCCCTGGGTGAGGTAACACGAGTACTCCGGTGCTCCCGTGGGTAGAGACTCTTCAAAGTCCTAGATCTCAAAGGGTTTGCTCCAAGTCCTCCTTTAAGTGTCCCTTTTCTTTAATTTCCCGATCACGACTTTCTCCATAGAAGTCAACGGCGTATCGGGGTTGTGTATTTACACTGCACGCGTCCCCCGTGGGTCCCCTGTGTCACTACCTTGGGTGGTTCCTTGTGGTCCAAGCACTTCTAGAGGCTCTAGGCCTAGTGTCTAGTTCAGTCGTGGTTCTTATACCACTTTATTGGTATATGGTTTGGTACGCCCCTAGGGCCCAAACGTGTATTTGTGCTATTACTGTGTTTAAATAACTTCTAACTTATGTACTTCGAACTCTAGCCTCATAAAGAGACTAGAGGGGTGTGACCTGGTGTGGCGCTCTTTCATTTGGTCACTCAAGAGATTATAGACTGGTAAAACAAGCTGCTTTACATTCCTTCAAGACTTAGCCTGAAGGCTGCTCTCCATAGCTACCACTAGGATAGCTTTCAATAAGGTTGTCTTTAACCTATCTCCAATAAGGGGTTGTTTGGACTGGTGCAAGGTGCCCCACTATAATTAGTGGACAGCATATACCAGGCCAACTTCTCACAGGTGTCTGATCACTTGACTGTGCACACAGGTGTATGCGACTGTGACTTTCAGGCAGCTGTTTTTCATTCACAGCACACTGTGAGGTGCTCATGTTCAGAGAGTTGTGTTTCGTGTCCCCCATATGTCCAATTGGTATGACGTGGACAAATAGTAGTTCAGATGATTTTGTTTTTGGGGGAAGGACATCTGCACTTGTCAGTTACATAACTTGCATTCCCCATGTCCTAGGATTGTGACACAGTGCAGACTGTTGTTGGATGGCTGCCATGGCCATGTGACTGGAGACAGTGATGTATGACTTTGCACGCATGCCTGTGTCATGGCATTAAACTTCCTAAGACTGATCCTGCAGGGGAGTGACATGTGCAACATGCACCCCATTGTGGCATTGACTATCCGGACATGGGTGGATCATGGTGTCTGGTGCTGGTATGCATCACATGCATTTCTATTTAGACTCTGGCCATCCCTTTCTCTGGACACCTGCACTGACTCAGTGGCAAGAGATGTGATGTGTGCATGTTCACATACTTCACTGTGTTCCCTGCAATGTCCAACAACTGTGTAGGTGGTGCATGTGTCCACACTGGGGTCTTACCATCAGACAGGCACCAGACAGATGGGTGCAAGGGCAGGAGGGGTGTGAGTCCCATGGTTGACCATCAGACTGACAATTGGCTTCCCGAATCTGTGTGAGGACTTTAGGCAATGTTCAACTAAGGATGCCAGGGCTTGCTCTGTGATGTGCTGTACTTACTGTGGTGTGTGCGGTCAGTGCAGGTGACTGATGTTTGTCTGTTTCCCTAATTGTTTGCAGATACATCCACGGCCACAGGAGGGGACCGCTCCATGGACCAGGAGGAGCAGCGGAGCCAGACTGGGTCAGCATCCGACCGAGTGGTCAGAGGGACCCAGTGGCACAGAGGGCGAGGGGAGCCACACCGAGGAGTCCTCAGCACCATCCACCTCAGCTGAGGACCACAGCAGCTCGGAGGATGACTCCCTTGTGGAGGCGGGTCTCAGCAGCCACCAAAGGCCAGCTAGTCTGTCTGGCCCTGCCACCACCACCACCGCCCTCCCATTGGCTCCCATTCCTGAGGTCCGTGGAGGCTCTCGTGCTCGGGAGCGTGTCTCCTTCGTGCCAGGCACCGCACCCCCTGCCCCTGTGTCCCCTGCTGCCCTGAGTGAGGAGTCTGTGTACCTCCTTCGGCAGCTCCATGTAGGGCAGACAGCAATGCTGAGTGTCCTCCATGCACACACCACTCTGTTGACACAGCTGGTGTCGTTCATGGAGGGCATCTCGACGGGTATGTCTGTCCTACAGAGGAGCAATAAGTCCATGGACTCCTCCCTGACGGCAGCCGTGTCCCTCCTCCAACAGTCCCTCACCCCTCCCACCTCTGCCCCATCCACACTTCCTGCCACCCTACCTGTCCAAAGCACATGCACACCTGCACAATCACCCAAGCACACAGACACGAGCAGCACAGACACACCCAAGAGAAAGGCAAGACGTGCACACAAGCATCCTCAGGGGACTGATACCACACACACAGGGGATGGGGAACAGACACACACACAGGCATCCACAGTCACTCCGCAGGGGAAGGGAAATTAAGGTATAGTTGTGTGTTTATATTTAGTGTCAGGGGGTATGATAGTTAGTAATAATAATAAGACTCTTGAATTACACCCCTACATTGTTGTTATTCTTTTTAGGGAGGACATATAGGCCCACATCCCTATTTTACACATAGTGTGGTTTGAAGGAGATACGTAACCACATTGGAGGAAGAAACAGATCTCCCCTTGTTTATTTATGCATCATTCTACGGGTGGGTAACTCCTTCGAGTTATATATTTGTGTGTGTGTGTGTTAGAACATGGACGGTGTATGAGTCTGAATGATGGATACGGACATGTGAATCATTGTACTGGAAACCAAAATTGTAATATAAATGTGTTTAATGTATTTGTGAATGTATTTTCATACATGATTGTATTTCTTTGCGTAAAAGATAAAAGAAAAAGATGCACTATACTATATGATTGAATTCAAGGATGGTATTTTAATTGTATATATTTCTTTATGTATTGTTGCTTTATATTGTATGGGAGACACTGTATTGTTATATTAAGCCTGAAGAAGGTGGTGAATCAGAATATACCACTGAAACGCGTCGCTTTGTGTTGATTAAGCACCCAAGCACTTCCGGGTTCCATCAGGAAAGAAAATAATGTGACTAAGTGCTGACCTAGTATTGTTTAGTTTTAATACAATGGGGCCGATTCTGATTCGGGCCGGAAATCTCTTCGACCGAGCCGGACCCGGAGAGATTTCCGACCGAATCGGACCCGTGCAGCTCCGACCCGAGCGAGTCACGATGCGCGACGTATGCCATCGGACTCGATTCGGTCGGACTCCCATTGAAGTCAATGGGAGCCTGTCGTCACAACGCGTGCGCGGGCTCCCATTGACTCAACGAGTGCGAGGCGGACAAAGGCACCCCTACAGCGTGTGCGCGGCGAGCGACTCGCGCCGTGCAGGCACTGCGTAGGGGGACCCATGGGTCCCCCTGTGTGCGACTCGCGCGGCTACGGCGTACAGGGGGTCCGACACGGACCCTCAAAGTGCGGCTCCGACTGCTCTTTCGAGGCCGGAGTGCGCGGCTCGGTCGGACTGCTCGCGGCGCGCGCATCGTACTTACCCGGCCGGGAAGCGTCTCCATTGCGCGGTGCGAGTGCGTGTCCCGAGCGAGTCGGTCGGTGCGGTTAGACCCGGAACGAGTCGGTCGGAGCGGTCGGGACGCCCGGACGAGTCGGTCGGCGATTTCGCATCGTACTCTCGCTCGCCCGGACGCTGCGACGATCGGTCGGGAAATAGGGCTCCGAATCGGATCCGGTTAAGCCGAATCCGATTCGGAGCCCTACCGGCCGAGATCGGAATCGGCCCCTTGGTGTGCCAATTTGATTTATTGGGTCTCTATGTCTCCAATAATTGTTACAGTCTTTCAGATTGTGCTCTTTTAGGAAATGTTTTAATCTCACTCGATTATTTGATGCATATTGACGATATATATGTTGTTTTAAAATGAATTCGCTTTTTTAATTTTGTATACTTTGAATCCTACCAGGATCATATATAATAAAATATAGTATATTTTTATATTATCGTTTTGGTTTCTTATGAATGCTGGTGATTTGAACAGTGTGTGTGTGTTAATTGGATGTACCTGTATGCTTTAAAAAGGAGCGCAAAGGGATCTTGTCTTTGACAGAAGTGTCTAATTTCGGTGTCCTGTCCCTTTGGTGAGTGGGACCCCTCTCCTCTATTTTTGAATTTGTGCACAGTCCTTTGGACTGGAGAGCTTTGGGCATTGCCCATTTTTGACCGTAATATTTGATATTTGTGTCTTTACTAAGTCCCAGCTTGTTTAAGCGAATGGACCAATTTAAAACTTTTGGGTTCAGCGAAGATCAGTATAATAGAATAATCAACACAAAAAAGGGCAATACATTTACTGTTATTGCTGGTAAAGGTGAAAAATGGGGTACTTTACTTAACCTTAAGAAAAAATTGATAAGAGCAGAGGCCCATGCAGAGTTTTTAATTGAATATGTGAAATCCGGGGTCATACCAATTGGGTTACAGATATGTAATGAACCAGGATTGTTTATTGAGAATAAAAAGTTTTTAGAAATCTGGACCCAAATATCCAATCGCTGCAGCCGGGATTGGATGCTTCTTATCATTGAAACAGCCCAAGAAATAATCATCATAGAAAGGGAGGCTATAGAAAAATTAGAATTAGAACTAAAAGAAAAAACAGGTCTTGAAGATGCCAAACTTAAATTAGAAGAGATCAATAAAGATGTAGATGGGTATAGGGATTATCTAACAAACAAAAAAACCAATAAACTTAAAAAGGATATCAATAGATTCAGTCAAGAACTTGCCTACCCATATCATAAATATAATTATTATGAACAAAAAAATGATCAAGGAGGGGAGAGAAATGCTTTTAGAAGACCCAGATATACACGGGGTGGTAGGAAACAAATAACGTTTTCCGAAACATCAGGATCGAGTAGCGAAGAGGAATTTGTGCATAGGGAAGAAAATGGCAGAGGGTCCAATGAACAGCAGGGTATTTTTTTAGAGCAAAGGAAAAGGAGGGGGAGATACAATGTGAACCAGACGGGGGCTCAACAAGCACGCAATCATCCTCCACAGGAATATATGCAAACCAGGCGCCAGAGATATTGGCGATAGACAAAATTCCTATTATTAATCTATCCAGCAGATCTCTTAGTAAAAGTGAAACTGAAGTATTAGGTAGGGGTTTTAGTTTTGTTCCCACAGCAAAAGTGAACAGATTTCAACTAGAAAGGGACTTGAGATCCTTTTTTAGAAAGATCAGATTAAGGAGATTTTTTGAGGACAGGCCAATAAGTGAGTCACAAAATATTACTGGGTTTAAACCTAAGTCCATATTCACGCCCTCCATTACTCAAGTGGGGAAGAATATCGAGACATTTGAAAAAGTGGTGGAGATGGATATTCAAAATATTCTCAAAAAAGATGTTTGCTATACACATAATTTAGATAGGGCACAACGAATAGCCATTAGCACCCTGAAAGAAGATCGTTCTATAACAATCAAACCCACTGATAAGGGTGGAGGAGTGGTTGTATTCGACACTCAGGATTACGATAATAGAATGTTAAAGCTTTTAAATGTACAAGCCCATTATGAGAAGGTACACGAGAGGGATCTGTTAGTACTAACTAAAAAATGCAGTGACCTATTGGAGGAAGCCAAAGAGAGAGAATGGATCTGCGAGGAGGAATTTAGATTCCTCCACAATAGTAACCTGAAGATACCTGCTATATATGGCCTACCTAAGGTTCATAAGGATCATACGTACCCCCCCATGCGACCCATTGTTAGTTGCTTGGGCTCATTACTAGAACCTTTCAGCAAATACATTGACTTTTTAAAAACCTTTAGTGTGTCAATTGAAGTCGTATGTCAGGGATTCCACTCACATCATTAGTATGGTGGAAAATAAACCTTTCTGTAAAAATACTCAATGTCTAGTAACTCTAGACATTGAGGCTTCTATCTACAAACATCCCGCAGCAATCCACCGTTGAGGTTATACAGGGAATCCTGGAGAACATAGAGATGGAGGGTGTCAATAAAGATTTCATTGTAGAGTGTACTGACTTGGTGCTAAAAAACAAAATTTTCCTGTTTAAGGATCAGCTCTTTCGCCAGAAGAAGGGGACCAGCATGGGCGCTACATGCGCTCCTAGTCTAGCGTGTTTATATGTAGGAGAGTTTGAGAAACATCATATTTACAACGAATTCGCACCTTTTTATGAGAACATTGATGAATGGCATCGTTTTATCGATGACGTTTTCTTTATATGGAATGGCCCCTTAGATTTGTTAGAGGATTTTCTTAGTTTGCTGAATTTGGGGGATGACAACCTCAGATTCACTGCCCACTACAGCAAGGACAGTGTTGACTATCTGGATATTACCATCAGATCTGGGAGTGGAAGACTGGAAGTTGAACTTTATACCAAACCGATGGATAAAAATACATTACTTCACTACTCCAGCTTCCACCCCAGATCTCAGAGGGATAATATACCATTTAGTCAATTTCTTCGCCTCAGAAGAAATTGTACAGAGTTGGAGAATTTCTATAAACACTCTGAGGTCTTGAAAACCAAACTAAGAGATAGGGGATACCCTAGAAAATTGATTTCACATTCATTTAAGAGAGCCCGGTTTTATAATAGGGAAGCGATGTTTGAGGGACCTAAGAATGATAGAAAGATGACCAAAATAGTGTTCGTCAGCCAATTTTATGAGATTAGTAATAAAATTAAAAATTTAATAAATAGGAATTGGAGTATACTGAATGATGAGGAAGATGTGAAACTTGAGAAACCATTGTTTGCGTACAAAAGAAACACCAATTTACGCAACCAATTGGTTCACACATACAGGGAGGAAACAGCTCATAGGCAGAGAACTATTGATAATTCCCCAGCAAAAGGCAATACCAAGTGTGACAATTGTTCCTTGTGCCCTCAATGTATAGTGGCGAAGGAATTAAAACACAATGGTAGGACGATTGTTGCGCATACCTTAAATAATTGTCGCAGCAAGAATATCATCTATTTGTTAAGATGCCCCTGTGGATATGCATATGTGGGTGAGACTAGTCGTAAGCTTAGAATACGCCTTTTGGAGCATAGGTCTGCCATCAAAACAAAAAAACTGAATGCACCCTTGGTGGCACACTTTACAGAAAAGGGACATAAGGAAACTGACTTTGATTGGTACATTTTAGAGAGGTGACTATGAACAGGAGAGGTGGAAATATGGAGGAGAAAAGGAAATCTAGGGAACAGTGGTATATCTCTATCCTCAATACTATAAGGCAAGGACTGAATTCACGAGAAGAATGGGAGAAACTTATTAAATAAACTGTAAAGGAATTTAGAACTTAGAATTCAGAATGATTGGAACGGAAGGGGGCAATAGTCATGTTACTTGTGCAATATCAGTTCAGATAGAGGTTCTACAGTTAGTAAGAGGAAATTGGAATAAGAATGGGATTAAGGCCCTTTTTATGTTGTTTTTATAATGACATTGGAATAGCAATAGACCTTTAGGGTGTAACAACATTACTGTACATTCGCAACTTTACTATTGCTTGTAACATAAGATAGTAAGTTGTTCTCTACAATATTGTAGTGTGGTCATGGGGGGTTCTAGTTGGAATGTTGGAATGAGGGACTATGGTAGGCATAAATGCAATGTCGGTTTTAATATGACATTGGAACAGCAATAGAATTTCAGGGAGTAACAACATTAGTGTACATTTGTAACCTTACTATTGCCTGTAACATTAGATAGTAAGCAGCTTTCTACGATATCGTAGTGTGTTCACGGGTGGCTCCATTGAAATGAGGGATTACGGTAGGCATGTATGCTATTAACAAGACTTTCATTTGTAAGATTTCGATCTATGGATAAGGTTGAGAGCGCATTTATGCACATGCGGAATCGTGTAGCGAGATGGGGGTAAATAAATAAATAACAGTGTCCTCGCTCGCAACACAACTTCTTCACGAGGATTACCCGTTTTAAGATGCTAGCCAAATTATATGTAGGTTTGCCTTTCGATTCCAGTTTAAGATGGCGGCCACTTTCCACCGTTGGTCCGCTGTCCGTTTTTACTAGGATTCTGATCTGAGGAAAGTGAAGACTTTCATTTGTAAGATTTCGATCTAAGAATAAGGTTGAGAGCGCATTTATGCACATGTAGAATGTTGTAGCGAGATGGGGGTAAATAAGTAAATAACAGTGTCGTCTCTCGCAACACAACTTTGTCTTCATGAGGGTTACCCGTTTTAAGATGCTGGCCAAATTATATGTAGGTTTGCCTTTCGATTCCATTCTGAGATGGTGGCCACTTTCCACCGTTGGTCCGCTGTCCGTTTTTACTAGGATTCTGATTTGAGGAAAGTGATGACGGGTTGGTTCATAAGCGGCGTTTCTCACTTGCGGGTAATTATTGAAAGAAATCGGAAGGTGTTGGAGCACGCCAGGAGACTCTTTACGTCCCGGTAAGCGAGAGAGCAGGCTCGTACGTGGGCTTTAAAGGTTGGGGGACTTGTATACGGGAAGGGGCCCCTCGTTTGAGGGGTTGTATAATTAACTCGTTTGTCCTTAAGTTCGTTTTTTTATTGAGGAAGGGGAAGGGAAGGGATAAAGAATTCTTTGATGCCTTAGCCCCCTTCCCCATGAGAGTTCAATGCTGTCATTTTTTGGCGCCCACACTGGAATTAGCGGTGTGTTAATATTATATGGGACTTGGTTATCGCGGGGATTATCTGACAGGCGATATGTCTATGAGAGATATATATATATATATATACATATGGACATGATAATAGCGTTTTAATATTGATCGAGCCCCTTGAGGGTAGAACGGTTTTATGGGTGGTTTTGATCGTAATCGTGAGATAAGGACAATTTATTTATGATGTGTCCTTTTCTATATATAGGCAGTCTGTTCCAGAATGGCACACGTCTGTCTGAGCAGTGCCTAAGCCCATTGTGAGGTGGACTGACCTAACAAGAAATATATCGCCACAGCTCCAGTGGCGGTGTGTTACTGGAGTTCTAAGAAGGTAGAGAGTTTTTAGTTATATTTTTTACAAAGATGAGTACTTTTCAGAAGAGCGGCTGGTAAAAATAACGGACTGTTTTTCCTTTGTGCATTATTATTTTTCACGTCTGCAGGGAACGAGCGAAGTTTGACTTATACTCTTGCTAACTCCGTTTTTATTCATTACCACAATTAAAAAGAAAGAAGAGGAAAAAAAAGAAGGAAAATTAAGGTATAGTTGTGTGTTTATATTTAGTGGCAGGGGGTATGATAGTTAGTAATAATAATAAGACTCTTGAATTACACCCCTACATTGTTGTTATTCTTTTTAGGGAGGACATATAGGCCCACATCCCTATTTTACACATAGTGTGGTTTGAAGGAGATAAGTAACCACATTGGAGGAAGAAACAGATCTCCCCTTGTTTATTTATGCATCATTCTATGGGTGGGTAACTCCTTCGAGTTATATATTTGTGTGTGTGTGTTAGAACATGGACAGTGTATGAGTCTGAATGATGGATACGGACATGTGAATCATTGTGATGGAAACCAAAATTGTAATATAAATGTGTTTAATGTATTTGCGAATGTATTTTCATACATGATTGTATTTCTTTGGGTAAAAGATAAAAGAAAAAGATGTACTATACTATATGATTGAATTCAAGGATGGTATTTTAACCCCTTCGCTGCGTTCGTCGGCCAACGGCCGTCGCGAGCACTACCTCGGTAGTGCTGCGCACGTCCGTAGGCTGACGCGGCCCCGCCCACTCCTTTAAACCGCCGCACCGCGGTGGAATGTTCGCCGCGGTAAAGGGGTTAATTGTATATATTTCTTTATGTATTGTTGTTTTAGATTGTATGGGGAGACACTGATTTGTTATATTAAGTCTGAAGAAGGTGGTGAATCAGAATATACCACCGAAACGCATCACTTTGTGTCAATTGAGCACCCAAGCACTTCCGGGGTCCATCAGGAAAGAAAATAATGTGACTAAGTGCTGACCTAGTATTGTTTAGTTTTAATACTTGGTGTGCCAATTTGATTTATTGGGTTTCTATGTCTCCAATAATTGTTACAGTCTTTCAGATTGTGCTCTTTTAGGAAATGTTTTAATCTCATTCGATTATTTGATGCATATTGACGATATATATGTTGTTTTAAAATTAATTCGCGTTTTCTAATTTTGTATACTTTGAATCCTACCAGGATCATATATAATAAAATATAGTATATTTTTATATTATCGTTTTGGTTTCCTATGAATGCTGGTGATTTGAACAGTGTGTGTGTGTTAATTGGATGTACCTGTATGCTTTAAAAAGGAGCCCAAATGGATCTTGTCTTTGACAGAAGTGTCTCCACAAGCATTTCATGTGCATGAAGTTCTTTTGGGCTAGCCAAACCCCAGGCGCTATCAGTAACCTTGCCATTGTCTTTGCTTGTTTGTTTATATATTCCACAGCAGGGGCTTGTCGAGCATTTCCAGAAGGCAGCTCTGCACCCCCTGTTAAACACCATTTATAATACCATTGATCACTAGTGGCTTCACTTCGTAAGGAATACCTGTCTAAGGAATCCGAACAGTTAATTTTCTTTACAGGTATAAGTGCAAGACAAAATGTTGTAAAGAGGTATTCATGTGCAGCCTGGTGAATGTATTATGATCTCATCGTGATTTGCTCTTGTTACAGATCTCCCTCCTTGCTGATCCCATCCTTCCCTTCCCTCACTTGATCACCCCATTAAGTCTGTTGTACTCAGACCTTGGGGCTATCAGGAGGTGGACCCCATTGAGCATCGTACGACTCTGAGGATTCAAGGCCTTGACACTTTTTCAGTTCTTCTTGAAATATTCCGGTAGTTAAGGAATTGTTGATGATTCTTCTTACTGGAGTGGCAGCAGAGGTTGTTAAAAGAATTGTCTTGAACGTTTGCGGTGGACATGGGTCAGAAGGGCTGCCGGCAGGCCTGCTTGCTTTGACCAGGTCCATAAATTCATTGTGTGAGATGTGTTGGAAGTAACGGAGAGGCTGGGTTTGAGTATTCTTGGATTGTTGTTTTGTAAAAGGGTTAGTGCTGGTGCTTTGCCTCTGTTTTAAGTACGAGTCCAACGTGTCTGCTTTGTCCGTGTAATGATTTGCCAGTTTGTCTGAAATCTTGAGTAACAGGATGAGTTCCTTCTAGGCAATTTGGTTTACGAAATTCATTGAGTATTTTATAGAATTTTTTATTTGCACATTTATCATTTTGAATTCTGTTCGAATAGTACCTTTTCTTAGCTTTTTTAACAGCTGACTTGTATAATCTGTTAATTTTCTGTAGGTGAAGTTTGTCTTGCTTGACGTTTGTTTTGAGCCAGGTACATTGCAGCTTCTTAATTTGTTGTTTATGTCTTTTATCTCTATATTTCTCCAAGGCGCTTTTTTTCTTTTGCTCTGTTGTGTGGTTTTGAGTGGTATCAGGATGTCAAAAGCTTCCTGTAGCCACTCATATAGTTTTTAACTGAATTTATTGTTTCCAGATCTGTACTGGATGTTAGTTGTGTTCCAAATTGAGTTTGTTTCATGGTCGATAGGTGGATGCATGTAAGGCAGTTTTAGGTGAGTTGCTTATTTTTTTAATTTTTTTTTTTTTTTTTTATTTTAATGCAGATTTATATAGCGCGAACTCGACCCGAAGGTATTGGAGCGCTTAACATGAGCACTGGTTACGTTACACATTCAGGCACGGGGAGATTAAGTGATTTGCCCAGAATCACAGGACGTTGACGCGACCCCAAGGCTCGAACCTTGGTTTCCAGCACCAAAGTCGGCAATCTAGCCGACAGACCACATCCTCTCCCCAAGTTAGTGCTTAGTGTTACTTTATGTTGGAAAGCACGCAAATGGGGGTCTGACCATGTGACTGGAGTTATAGTTTGAAAGGTAACTAGTTCGGTGTTAGCAAAAATGACATCTAGGATATGTCCAGCATGTGTGTGGGTTTGTGGACAATCTGATGCAGGTTCAGTGCGTCTAGGCCAGTGATTATTGTTTTGGATGGGTCACATTGGGTTTGTCAAACCAAATGTTGAGGTCACCCAGAACACATAGGGGCCGATTCCGATCTCGGTCGGAGGCGTACCCAGCACCATTCGGTCGGGAAAAAAGCCATGCGAAAGCCTGTTTCCCGACCGATCCGTACAGCACACCGAACGAGTAAGTACGATGCGCACAACAGCAAAGAATCCGGCCGAGTCGTACTCACCCAAACCAGGTCCTGTTCCCCGACCGAGGCGAATCCGGAAACGCTGAATCGAGTCGCACGGAAGGGAAAATGCAGCTCCGTCCGGCCGAACGAGTACGATGCGCTTTCCGTACGCGCCGAACCCGTCGCTACGCACGGCACGTCAAAGCATCCGGGAGAGGCGCACATAAGCTCCGATTCGCGCCACAACACGATCCACGGCTCCGAGACGAACACGGCAGCGGCGAGGACGACGCGAAGCGACGAGGACGAAGCGAGCGACGAGGATGACGCGAAGCAACGAGAAGGACGAACGACACGAACCAACCATGAATCCCTTCGTCCCGATCATACCAATATTCTACATTTACTACCGGAACAGGCACGGACGCGTACGGCGCAGAAGGTAAGCCAGACACCAACCACAAAACACATACAACACGTACACGACACATCACACACACACAGAGGGATGCAGAATATACTTACACCAGCAACAGCAGCACCATAGGGGCGGGATGCCCATCACCAATGCCACATATGCACACAGGGGCCTGAATGCGCACCACCACCCCTACCCAGGGGGGCTGGATGCCTACCACTACTACCACCCTCACCCAGGGGGGCTGGATGCCTACCACCACCCTTAGCCAAGGGGGCTGGATGCCTACCACCACTACCACCCTCACCCAGGGGGCAGGATGCCTACCACTACTACCACCCTTAGCCAGGGGGGCTGGATGCCCACCACCACCCTTAGCCAGGGGGCTGGATGCCTACCACCACTACCACCCTTAGCCAGGGGGCAGGATGCCTACCACTACTACCACCCTCACCCAGGGGGGCTGGATGCCTACCACTACTACCACCCTTAGCCAGGGGGGCTGGATGCCTACCACTACTACCACCCTCACCCAGGGGGGCTGGATGCCTACCACTACTACCACCCTCACCCAGGGGGGCTGGATGCCTACCACTACTACCACCCTTAGCCAGGGAGGCTGGATGCCTACCACTACTACCACCCTCACCCAGGGGGGCTGGATGCCTACCACTACTACCACCCTCACCCAGGGGGGCTGGATGCCTACCACTACTACCACCCTTAGCCAGGGGGCTGGATGCCTACCACTACTACCACCCTCACCCAGGGGGGCTGGATGCCTACCACTACTACCACCCTCACCCAGGGGGGCTGGATGCCTACCACTACTACCACCCTTAGCCAGGGGGGCTGGATGCCTACCACTACTACCACCCTCACCCAGGGGGGCTGGATGCCTACCACCACCCTTAGCCAGGGGGCAGGATGCCTACCACTACTACCACCCTCACCCAGGGGGGCTGGATGCCTACTACTACTACCACCCTTAGCCAGGGGGGCTGGATGCCTACCACTACTACCACCCTCACCCAGGGGGCTGGATGCCTACCACTACTACCACCCCCACTCATAGGATGGACAATGCATGACACAACCAGCACACCACAACCTAGGGAATGCAAGAAGAAGACATCCCCCAACACCATGACAAGCGTGTGTAGACTGTGTCAAATGCCTACAACACCGAACATGACTTTGAACATACAATGTGACCCCCTAGCACATGTGCCACACATATATGTGTGTGGCACCCACAATGCAAGCAGGCCATGACCATTGTGGCAATGGGGTCCAAACCCCCATCATCACAGTGACCAAAATGTAAGTGTGGGGTCCATAGCTGAAGCACACTTTGAACAATGTGGCAATGGGGTCCAAACCCCCATCATCACAGTGACCAAAATGTAAGTGTGGGGTCCATAGCTGAAGCACACTTTGAACAATGTGGCAATGGGGTCCAAACCCCCATCATCACAGTGACCAAAATGTAAGTGTGGGGTCCATAGCTGAAGCACACTTTGAACAATGTGGCAATGGGGTCCAAACCCCCATCATCACAGTGACCAAAAGTTAAGTGTGGGGTCCATAGCTGAAGCACATTTTGAACATTGTGGCAATGGGGTCCAAACCCCCATCATCACAGTGACCAAAATGTAAGTGTGGGGTCCATAGCTGAAGCACATTTCGAACATTGTGGCAATGGGGTCCAAACCCCCATCATCACAGTGACCAAAATGTAAGTGTGGGGTCCATAGCTGAAGCACATTTCGAACATTGTGGCAATGGGGTCCAAACCCCCATCATCACAGTGACCAAAAGGTAAGTGTTGACAAAGAAAGAGGTGCAACTGCCAAACTGCATGGATGATTCCTGGTCACAGAACAACAAACACATCAGTGGCAAAGTAGTGTATGTGTCCCATTGCAACATAAATTGGGGGAGCCAAATCCTGCAGTGCAAATAAGACATACCTTGGCCATGTGCAGACAAACAACACCCATGGGGGCTGACACCGTCAACAATCATCAATGACACAATGACAGAAGTGACCATCAGAATGCAGACCCACATATTTGCACCAATGGGCACACACATGCAGATACCCTGTGGAGACTGCAGATGTGAGGTGAACAGATACCATACCATGGCAGCAATGGGACACACAAACCATGATCATTGTGCTGACCGATGACCTAGGAGTCCCAGGGACAGCAGGGGAAACCCACCAAACTACATACAGCCAATGGCACACCCAAGATATGCCAATGCAGTGGTGCAGATGCACAAACACAAACAGGCAGACCCACACTGCACATCATACACAACAGGTGAGGGGGTGCCAGTGTCCCCAGGCAACCACACAACACATGAGGAGACCTGAATACCAATCATACAGATGTGCATACAGTGCCACACAAAGGTAACTCATGGATCCAAATCCCCTATGTGGGCAAGCAGGCATTGTCAGATGAGAGGGAGCACAAATCTCACATGTCACACAGGCACGTAGGGACAGCAACTGACACAGCAAGACACAGACACACCACAGCACCACCCCAGGGCCCCCACAATGTGGTGACCCTGGGCTGCATTACAATCCCACTGTGATGACAAAGCTAAATGTGGTTCACACTGTGAACCACAGTCATGTGTACTGAGCAACTAACTACCATCACACCTACACAAGCACAAATCAAACAGCATGGCCAGTAAGCCAAGGCCAACATGGAGGCAGGGGCTAGCCGGGCAACAACTCTCATCTGCACACACTCAACACCACACCCCTCGACCTCCAACAATGTGCAGCAGTGAAGCACACATGCACTGGTGACATTGCACATGCACCCATGACTATTCCAGGGTGGTGGGTGGGAACCAAGGTGCAGAAACACATCACACATGGCCACTCAACAAGACTCCTGAATGTCTGACACACTGCACACTACGCTGTACATGGACATGACGGCAATACCACACCAACCAATGGGATCACAGCCACAGTCACAAACCAATGAAGAAGCCAAGGTCACCCACAAAGAACACACATAGACAACAACCAACATTGCAGCCCGGACCCTGAGGAGTGCCAGCAGTCACACACACAACGTGTCACAATCACTGAAAGATAATACAAACTGGAAATCACATGACAGGGGCAAACAACAAGTGCCAAGGGGAAACCTGACTGTGACCCATCTGCGTCTGCACACAAACTCAGCCCTGACAGCAAGCACACCTATGGGTGACACCCTGATGACCAGTAATGTGCCATGCACCCACATCACAGAGAACCCAGGGAGAAGACTTTGGGGGAACATAGCTCAACTCAGCTAGCATCACAAACAGGTACAACACTAGGGATCACAGCATGCACAGCTAAACGGAAGTGAACACACAGACATGCACATACAACACACACCTTGGGCGCAGGCAATGTCACAGGAGTACACACTGCCATGAGGGGACTCCACTCCTGTGTGTGGAAAGCTGTGCCATATGTTGCCTCAGTAGGGCCCCACCACGTCAGCTGAGCACTTGGTCACACAATCAACAATTAGCACCAAATGAGGGCTCCCGTCACATCAGCCTGGTCATGGAAGTGCCAACGGAATCATCAGCACAGATCCAACACACTTGCATAGCAATGTTGCACTGACAACACAGATGAGTCCTTCCCCATTGATGCCCAAACCTGCATGTCCACTGGAGATGGCCACACGGTCAGGGAAGTAGACGAATTGAACAATGGCAGGCACAACAGATGTGCAGGGGTGGAAGCCACAGAAGTGAAATAGCCAATCTAAGTAGGAAATCCCATTGCCAAATACTGAACACATGACACCCTCAGATGCTGCTATGGATGACATGGATACACCACAGGATAGGACACATTCCCCCTGGACCACATGGGTTCCTGCACAGTAACACTTCATTATCATGAGACCAAATATCACCATCACTGCAGCAAGGGCATGGTTAGCATCATCAACATCATGTACATCAGAAGCAAAAGCACTAGAGAACAGAAAGTTGCTTTATTCAGCATATGTGGCATTAAAAGTAGAAGTCCGGTAGAACATAAACAAAGGCCAATGGCCAGTCGATCAACAAAGTCCCAAGTGGGTGACAGTGGCAGATGCCACCCTACACATGCCTGCACAAAACCAGGGACAATCCACTAGGAGGGGCAACCGGGGGTAGGCCAGGCACCGCAGGGACAGGATCAGGGCTCACCAGGAGGAAGCAGGGAAGGGGTGGTGGGTGCTGGAGAGCCACTGACAACTGCAGTGGAGGTGTCTGACATGGTGTGTGCCGGCACAACTGGGGGGCATGGCTCAGATGTTGTGGGTGCCGGCACGACTGCAGTGGACCCTGCAGATGGAGTGGACAGGTCCGCCACTGCAGTGCCCAAGTCAGACAGGGTGGTAGTGGACTCCACTGCAGTGCCTACCACCAGGGGAGGAGAATGGGGAACAGGCAAGGTGGGCTGGACAGAGGGGAGGACACCCTCACCACATCAGTGGCACAGACAAGCGCAGCGGGGGTGTGGTGCCGGGAGAGCAAGTGGCAGGGGGAGAAGGCCGGAGCCTCTTGGGGATGGTATATCTGTGGGTGGGGGAACCTGGGGCAGGGTGTGGTGGGGGCACCTGTGGAGTGGGGGCCTGAGGGATGGAAGAAGGAGACCTGGTGCTTGAGCTGCAGGGCGGCGGCGGGGTCTTGCTCTTAGCACTCCGGGGGACTTGCGGGTGGGGGCCTCAGTCTGTCTGCGCCTGGGGGAGGGTGTCCGGGGGCGAGGGGCACTCTGCTCCGTGTGGGGGCTTCCTCTTCCCCCTGGATGCTGGGGCAGCTGGATCGGAGGGGAAGAGGCCGAGGTCACTGAGGAAGAGGCGCTGGGTCTTTGGGGTTGCAGGTGAGGCAAGGGAGGGTGCTTTGGAGGGAGAGGCAACTGAGGACTGCGCAGTGCCCATGGATGCGTGTGTGTGTACCAGGGCCCCATCCCCTGTGAGTCTGGTTTCAGTCCCCTGACTGTGCGTGCGTGTGCGTTTTGTTTGTGGCGTGTGTGTCTGTGTGCTGGACGTGTGTGTGCTGGTGTGTGCCTGTGCCGGTGTGTGTGTGCTTGGGACGGGTAAGGTGCTGGGGAGTGTGGATGGAGCAGAGGCAGGAGGGGTGAGGGACTGTCTGAGGAGGGACACTGCTGCCGTCAGGGAGGAGTCCATGGACCTATTGCCCCTCTGTAGGTCAGACATGCCCGATGAGATGCCCTCCATGAACGACACCAGCTGAGTCAACAGTGCGGTGTGCGCATGGAGGACACTCAGCATGGCTGTCTGCCCTACATGGAGCTGGCGAAGGAGGTACACAGACTCCTCACTCAGGGCAGCAGGGGACACAGGGGCAGGGGGTCCGGTGCCTGGCCCAAAGGAGACACGCTCCCGAACATGGGAGCCTCCACGGACCTGGGGAATGGGAGCCGATGGGAGTGCGGTGGTGGTGCTGGTGGTGGCGGGGACAGCAACACTAGCTGGGGTGTGGTGGCTGCTGACACCCGCCTCCACAAGGGAGTCATCCTCCGAGTTGCTCTGGTCCTCAGCTGAGGTGGATGGTGCTGAGGACTCCTCGGTGTGGCTCCCCTCGCCCTCCGTGCCACTGGGTCCCTCCGACCACTCCTCGGCTGCTGACCCAGTCTGGCTCTCTGGCTCCTCCTGGTCCATGGAGCTGTCCCCTTCCGTGGCCGTGGATGTATCTGCAAACAATGGGGAAACAGACAGACATCAGTCACCTGCACCAAACGCACACACCACTGTGAGCACAGCACATTACAGAGCAAGCCCTGGCATCATTAGTTGTACATTGCTAAAAGTGCCCTAACTGAACAGGAGAAGCCAATTGTCAGTCTGATGCCAAGCATGGCACTCACATCCCACATGGCCTTGCACCCATCTGTCTGGTGTCTGTTGGATTGCAACACCCCAGTGTGGACACATGCACCAAGTACACAGTAGTTGGACAGTGCAGAGGACACGGTGTGGCATGTGGACATGCACACATCACAGCTCTTGCCACTGAGTCAGTACAGGTTTCCGGATGAAAGGGATGCCCAGAGTCAAATAGGAAATGCATGTGATGCATACCAGCGACAGACACCATGATGCACCCATGTCCTGATAGCCATCGCCACAATGGTGTGCATGTAGCACTTGTCACTCCCCTGCAGGACCACCAATAAGTTGACACATGCCATGGCAGAG
Organism: Calotriton arnoldi; assembly: GCA_963921515.1. Taxonomy (NCBI): domain Eukaryota; kingdom Metazoa; phylum Chordata; class Amphibia; order Caudata; family Salamandridae; genus Calotriton; species Calotriton arnoldi. Next base: position 5,667 of record CAWUFW010016762.1, on the reverse strand, counting down.
GCATGACTGCTAAGTCATACATCACTGTCTCAGTGATGTATGACTTGGCAGCCAGACAACAACACTATGCACTGTGTCACAATAGTAGGTCATGGGGAATGCAAGTCCTGGAGCTGCACAAGTGCGCATGTACATCCCCCACACAACACATCATCTTAACCCTCATCTGTCCAGGTCATACCTATTGGACATATGGGAGACCTGTGACACTACCCTCTGAACCTGAGCCCCTCACAATTTGCTGTGAATGGGGAACAGCTGCCTGAACTTCACATTCGCATACCCCAGTCTGCACGCGCAGCTGATCAAACACCTATGTGACACACAAGTATCGTCTCCTATGGTCACATCTCCAGGGGCATGCTGAGCCCCTACCAAGAAACACCCAGCAGTCCTGCCAACTAATCCACAGCACACTGACACAGAGGCAGACACCTGAGGGGTCAAATCACTGTGCACAATGTGTCAGCTGATACACGGGAGTGGGAGTACAGAGTGCATTGCATGGCCTGGAGTAGGCATGACTGTCCTGCTCCACATGAATGAGGGATGTGCCCTGGACAGTGGATAGCTGGCTATGTATGTGTGACACACGTAATCTGCACACTCCTGGGGCCCAAACATTGTTCCCACCCGCTGCATGGGAGTGTGCCACATACCCCAGGCACATGTGGTGGCTCAGCTCAGCAAGTGGACCGCATATCAAAGCAACACGCAGATCACATGTCCAAACACAGGCGTTGTGTGAACAATGGACCCACCCATGATGCCCACAACGGAGTTAGGGAAACAGATGCTGTCCCCCACCTTTAGTGAAGCAAACTGCAAGGACACAGTCCCAAGTGACACAATTCCCTGAATGTAAGGGCCACACCTGGGTATCAGATGAGCAGTGGGCAGTGCACAATAGAGGGACATGGCTCCTGGACAACATGACTGCTGCACTGTGGCAGTTGAACCAGGCCAGAGGAGGGCACAAAGCATGTAATACAGAGTTCACAGTGCAGTCTTTGACTCACCCCTCCTTGCTGCTGTCTGGCCTTCAGCTGCCCATCCAGGTCTGGAAACACCACCGCCAGGATCTGGAGCATGTGGGGGTCAGGGTCCATGTTCCGCCCCTCCTGCGAGGAGGCGACAGCTTCAGCTGGACCCATGCAATCCTCCGGGTCCAGCCCCGAAGGTCCTGCCACCTCTTCTGGCAGTTGCGGATCCGGCGCTTGTAGACCCTCACGGACCGGACGGCCCGGACGATGTCCTTCCAGATCTCCTGCTTCCGATGGGCATTAACCTGTCAGGATGACAAAGTGAAAAGGCCATTACCACACATGCAACATATCCGTGCATGACACAGTTGTATATACATGTCTCAATCACAGGGGCACATGATGTACACAGGCAGTGCAAAGCTGCCCATGGACAGTTTGCCAGACGTCACTACATGGTATCATTGCATGGGAAGTAAAACCATGTTCAAATGCACTGTCACTGCACCATACCTGTCCAGTGCAAGTCACTACACACTATGGGGGTGACAACTACTCAGTGAGCCTGCTAGCCAGTGGCGTGCAGACTTTCAGCCTGGCTAGTCACACAAAATGCACATTCAGAAAGGCAGTGCACAGAACACTCACCTGCTCCCCTGGTGTCCCATACAGCTTGCTGTACTGTGGAAGTAGGCTGTCCAGCAGGGCCTGGTTCTCTTCAAGGCTGAAGGCTGGGGCTCTCTCCACAGTACGTGCCATTGCAGGGTCCAGAGGGGCAGAGACAGCAGCAGTGCAGTGGCAGATGTCGTCCTGGAGCATGTAGTGCAGGCAAGTGAGCTCTCAGGGGAACAGCCAGCAATATATATGTGCTGGAGAGGCAGATACTGTCCCTTGTGTCCAAAGTGATAGGTCCAAGTCGTTTGCATCTTCTGAATCTGGCCAATCCATGGAATAGCAGCACCAAAACACGCCCACAGCATCCTTCAAATCTTCAACTTCATGACATACATGATTTTGCAACATTGTTGTGGGTGACCAACTGATTTTCCAGCAACCGACTCGTTCGAAATTCGAAAACGCGTCCGTTGCCAGGCAAGCCCATTGTCAATGGGTGCGCACTGATCGGTCCATTGCAGTTCAACGCGTACAGGGGTACAACGCGTACCCGCACACATTGAATGCAATGGGCCGGCCGGAGGCACCGATCGGTCCATCGCAGTACAACGCGCACAGGGGTACAACGCTGTACCCGCACACATTGAATGCAATGGGCCGGCCGGAGGCACCGATCGGTCCATTGCAGTACAACGCTGCACAGGGGTACAACGCGTACCCGCACACATTGAATGCAATGGGCCGGCCGGAGGCACCGATCGGTCCATCGCAGTTCAACGCGTACAGGGGTACAACGCGTACCCGCACACATTGAATGCAATGGGCCGGCCGGAGGCACCGATCGGTCCATTGCAGTACAACGCAGCACAGGGTACAACGCGTACCCGCACACATTGAATGCAATGGGCCGGCCGGAGGCACCGATCGGTCCATTGCAGTACAACGCGCACAGGGGTACAACGCGTACCGCACACATTGAATGCAATGGGCCGGCCGGAGGCACTGATCGGTCCATTGCAGTACAACGCGTACAGGGGTACAACGCGTACCCGCACACATTGAATGCAATGGGCCGGCCGGAGGCACCGATCGGTCCATTGCGGTACAACGCATCACTGTACATGTGACTGGCATATGTCAGCATGCCTGTCTCAGATGGACATATGCCAGCCACAGATAGCTCCCAGGGAGTGAGGGGCACACCTACAACACGACAGCCTGTCCAAACTGTATCATAAGGCATGTAAGGCTGCATTTCCTATTGTGTGTATGTTGGTGTACATGGTGTCCTGTGGGTGTCACCTGTGGGCAGCCACCCCAGGCTGTGCACGTGTTCATGGGGACAGGATCCTGGGTGTTACGTGTACATGACCACTGTGATGTGCAACTGTTCATATCTGTGCATGTGCCATGGTCACATTTCACGGTGGTGTATGTGTATGTCATGTCACATACCCCCGTGAGTCCCATGTGGGACGGTATGTTTGAGCCAGGGTGTCCCAGTGGCACAATAGTGATGGTCCTCCACAGTCTTTGTGCATGTAGTGTTTACAATGTCTCTGATTTCATGTGCACAATGGGAGACAGTCTCCACATCCACGTTGTGTGTGCATGGACTTTGATGTTGTGCGTGTGTGTGTCACAGACGTCCATGTCTGTCCTGCCGTGGCAAGTGGGGCCACTACCTGTGGGGGTCATGGTTGTTTTGCTGTGGTGTATACATGATACTCCATGTAAATGCCAGTGTCCATGTGGCAATACAGGGTCCCTGGGAATGTACCTGTCGTTGAGCTGTGGTGCCTGGGGCACATCTGTCCTCACATGTCACTGTGGGGGGTTATTGTGACACGGCAGCAGGAGATGGGAACTGTGACACGGCCTCATGATATCCAATGGGCCAACCTGGGACTAATTGATGCCACCTGTTGGACCGTGTTGACAGATGTTGGCCATGTATGTACCATACATGTCCTTCCGGAACTGCACACTTCATGTAGTTGTGCCTCATAATGATGTATGTTGGGATCTTGAGTGTGTTCAATGCCGCATATGTGGGGTGACTGACAATCTTGCTTACTTCTCCTCTGCACTGCAGGGCTCCTGCTGTCCATCGACCATTCCCAGACCTGGCAACGATGGTGGAACGGGACAGCATCCGACGGTACCGCTTCACCAGGCAGCTGATTGAGGATTTGGCAGTGCAGTTGTCCCCACATTTGCAGCCTGGCCGGCCGTATCCTACAGCGCTGACCCCCAAGGTGAAGGTGATGTTGTAATTGGTGATGGCAGCCCTACACTTCTTTGCCACCGGTACCTTCCAACATACTGTGGCGACTGCTGGTGGGATGTCACAGACCATGTTGAGCCGTGTGCTCCGCGATGTTTTGGCGGCAATGTTGCTATTCCTGAACCGGTACATCTATTTCCCTAGACTGCGACGACTCACTGACGTGAAGAGTGACTTTTATGCCCTGGGGAGGATGCCGCATGTCATTGGCTCCATTGATGGGACACATGTGGCTTTGGTACCACCACAGGCCCAGGAGCAGGCCTACAGGAACCGCAAGCACTACCACTCGGTCAATGCACTGGTGGTGTGTCTTGCAGACATGACCATCACACACGTGTGTGCCCGTTTCCCTGGTTCAGCACACGATGCCTTTGTGATGAGGAGTAGTCGCATCCCCAGGATGATGGCACAGATGCAGAACCAGCGTGCCTGGCTTGTCGGTGTGTACTGACTTTGTGCCATTGTGTGTGATCTGATCTGTAGTATTCCGCCCACTTTTCCAAGTCAGCTAATGTGCACTTGTCTGTCCGTAGGTGACACGGGATACCCCAACATGCCGTGGTTGCTGACACCCTCAGGAACCCTGTGACACCAGCCCAGATGCGCTACAATGAGGCACATGGTCGGACCAGGAGAGTGATTGAGCAGACATTTGGTCTCCTGAAGAGCCGCTTTTGCTGCCTGGACAAGACCGGAGGGTCCCTCCCATATGCCCCTGCGAAAGTGTGCAAGATTATCATCGTCTGCTGCATGCTCCACAACCTGGCAGTGCGGAAGGAGTTGCCTCTCATCCAGGATGACAATGACCAACATCCGCCACCTGTGGAGGATCCTGGCCTGGACCACGATGCCAGTGACGATGATGATGATGATGATGATGGTGATGTCCGCACACAGCTCATCACCAACTTCTTTAGCTGAATGTGAGTATCCTGAGGTGTCATGTCAATGATGTGAGTTGGCATGATGTGTGGGTGGTGCTCTGGTGCTGTTGGAGTGTGTCGATGGGCTACTTGACTGGATGTGTGTTGCGATGTGTGCTAACAGGTGGGCTGTACTCCCCAACAGTGTTGACATGCTAACTTGGTTCTGGGTGGGTATCTTGTAACATGTATTGTGCATGAGTTTTGCTGTTCTGTCCTGTACTCCATTGCTTTTGACTGTGTGTCATTTCTGTCCTTCACAGGGTACTTTCAGATTCATTTGGTCAACTGTGTCCACCGACGACGTGATTGCACATCCAGGCTGGTAGCTGTTGTGTCCCTACAGGTGATGTGCGCCACACCCATGGACTTCCTGCCGTCTACAGTTGTTGACTGTGTGCCCGCTGCCAGGTGGGATTACCTTGCATCTGTAGTGGTTACGACATGTTGCAACTGTGTAATAAACCTGTGCTTCACTTTGTGATGTGCGTTGTCTGTGGTCACACATTTGACTGCCATTTGCTTACTGCACCTGTGGGCTACTTGACTACAACTGGGAATGGGTGTGGTGTCTGTGCATTGCACCGTCTTCCCTGGCAACATCAGTGTAGGCAATGAGTCAGATGGCCTAGGTATGTATGTGTTGTGTAGCCCTGGTGGTGTGTCTCCCTCATGTGTGTCACGTTGCCTGTACTCACATGCCTGTGTTGTCCTTGCTGTTGCAGTTCGCATACACAGTGTAATTTTGCAGTTCATCATCCCCATAACAGCACCCACGTTGGAATCACGACAGAGGCAAGTATGGTGTATTAGTGTGTTTATTGTGATACATTTGTGTTAATAGTGCATAGGATGG